>WBNO01005454.1:0-23099 GCA_013400575.1 Peucedramus taeniatus | reverse complement strand
TGAGGGGAGGAGGGTGTTACGATATACTAGCCACCCAGTTCTGTTCTCAGTAAAGTGTCAGATCGGCTGTTTTGCTAAAGATAAATTTTTCATGTTCCAAATATTCTGAGAGAAAATAAATTACACTAATAGCAAGATGAGTGGTGATTTGCACATTATCCAAGCCATTGAGTTATTCCTGACTGTCCCTATTCTAGTTCTTGATTTGTAGGCCAGCTATGCTCTGCAGCTGGAGCAAATTATATCAACAGAAGTGCTGATGTGACCACAAGTTGACAAAAGGACATGATTTCCAGTAGCAGAAAAGCAACTAGATTTTATGAAATTGTATCTAATAATGTTGTTTCACTCATGGATCTTGCATCTGACGTCTACTTTTGATCCAGTCATTTCAGCAGCCCTTTGTTAGCAGTCACTCAGAAGAGGAAATAAAATGTAGCCATTGAAATAAAAATTGCTCTACGCTTTTTAATAGCTCAGCTGCAAGCTCTATTGTTTCCTTTAATGGATTGTATAAGTGAAGTCTTTCCTCATGACTATACTCATTTGGCTTCTGCGTTTCCAAAGTAAACTACAGTATCTTGGAGTTCCAAAGCAAAGGATTGAAAGGGAGTGATGAAAGGATGAAAGGATTTTTATACACACAGATTGCAAACTGCTGGAAATAATGTGTCTCAGGAGTCAGAAAAGTGACTGAGAGTCAAGAATTTCTGTAGTATTTCCATTTCTAACGCTGACTCTGTGTCTTTGGTTATTAAACTCAGCCCTTCCAGATCTCAATTTCCCAGCCTGAAAAGGGGTTTAACAATATCCACCCAATCCAAAGACAAGTAATGAATGTGAGTATTTGTACTTTGAGAGTGGTGTCAAGTAAAAGAGAAGTGAACTATTCCTCCATTAAATTTCTACATCATATAGGAAAAGTTCTCTCATCAGCTAGCATCTATCCAAATATGCTAACAGTATCATAAAATTAAAGAAGCAGGATGCAGAAGTAAAATAATGGGTAAAGAAAGCATTGTATTACTGTTCTCTAGACATCTAACCATAGGTACAGGAGACTTAAATTACTCTTAAAGCTCTATCACTGCCTCATTGCGTAACTTTTTTCACATCTGTTTTTCTCCTTTCATGATTTCCTAGGAGACTGTCTTTGTGAATTTGTACAGAGCCTGGCACCACGGTTTTCAGCTCTAAACAAAGCAGCAATCTAATAGAAGTATAAAGAATAAGGTACAAGAGTTAGAATGTGATAAAAACCATAATTTTCTGCAGTTGTATTAGCAGTAATCTCTCTATAAAAATTTGGAGAGCTCTTGTAGGAAGAAAGGATTCTGTAAAACATCTAAGAATGAAATCACTGTGTTACTAGTAAAAAATGTAATTATTTTTGAGAGAGAACTGAGAGTGGCAAAAATTCATCCAAGATTTGTAAAGTCATCTTCTGCCAAGTAACCCAAAGCAGCTAAAAATTAATTGACAGGTAACAGGAACATTCAGTGGTGATGAAGTAATAAAGCCAGAGAGAATCAATCACTTCCAGTATTGTCTGAATTCTCTTCCCATATATTAAACTTGAAAGAATCTTGTGTTATCTCTGGCCTTTTGAGACTTTTTCAGAGTGTGAATTGCATACATCCATTAAAGAATTTGGGAAAAATTTTCTTTTTGCCACCATCTCAGATGTACTTGTGCCCTGCAGGCATATTCAGAAAAATGAAAAAAAAAGACCTTATTAAATCATCAAGTGCTAAGAAATATTTCAGCTGTGGAAGACACACAATGTACATTGCAGCTGAAACAAATCATACAGTATAACCTGTTAAGGATGTAATTGAGATACATGTAATCATTAACCTTGGAACAGACTGGGAATCAGTTAATGAATCACATCAATACTCTCTCAACTGATCCATAATAATTTGAAAGAAATAAAAAATTCAACAGTTGCTATGTGTGAGGTTATCGTGGGCTGCAATTAACCAGCCTCTTGGAGACTATGTTACCTAGTTACCAGAGGGTAAGCGTAACTTCTGTAGATCTTTTGGAAAGGTTGTTATAATGACAGGTGCTAGACAATAAAATGGGTCAGAAAGAGACTTTAGGTAGTGGTTATAGCTAGGTCATCTTTCTGTCTCTCCAAGTAGCACTTCTCCTGACATTTTGCACTCTCAGTTATAGCTGCTGACTGATGAAGACAATTCAATAGCATCTCTGCTGAATGTGTTGGTTATGAAAACTACTGAAATGTTATCTTTATTTTAAATACTGCTATCTATGTAGAGCTCACTGGTTTGTGCTTTTTGCAAGGTGTAAATGAAGGCTAAAATATATGCTTAAAGCTGTGCAGTTATCACAAAAAGTGAATTTCTTTGAAGTATCCACTAGCCAAAGGAATAAATACAAATGAGAAATAAGATTCAAAAATACATAGGGAATATGTGTGCCTAGGTGACAAAAGTTAATGAGCCTATTTTCTAACACTAAATAGGGTAGAAGGAGGGAAAAAACCCTGTTGTTTGCCTTCACAGCATGTACTCGGTGATACCCATGCACAGTAGGATAGTTAGTTAGCTACCACATGCAAAACAGAAAGCAGATGGTATGGTTAGTATAGATCACAGGAACATGAGTATCTGTGAGTGTGCATGCCTTTGTATGTTCGTGTGTAAATCAGCAAGGAGTTTGACATTGACGTACTCCATCAAGTCTAGTTTATAAGGAACAAGTAGTGCAACATTCTGTGCATCTGGCAACTTAACTAGCTCTGTCAATCTGTGGATACTGCTGACATTGTACTATTAGCATCACTTCCATCTGTTTTGTTTATAGAGGGCTTGATTTACTTTCACCACGTGAATTGGTAGTGGGTAGAAATGTCCAAAAGTCTCTGGTTCCAATTGAACTTGTAGTGTATTGTGTTTCACAGTATTATGAAAAAGGGGAGCATGGCTGCCAAGACTGTTACCTGTTTCTTCAATGGGAAATATCAATGTACATTGTGGAACACAGAGGCATGTCAACAGATCATAAGAAGTTATTTCTGTGACATATTTAGCCCTTGTTCATTTTCCTATCTTCTGAGATAAGGAAATTCTTTAATTTTTGAGACAGGAGTCTGTTCTGGTAATTCACAGTCATCCCTGTGTAGAATGCTTTTTCCTCTTTGATATCTCCTTGGTGCCACTTGATGCTTTAAATTAAACCATGTCAATGATCTCTCTGACAGATATTACTTCCCAGAACCACAGTAATACAATTATAATCTCTTTTTCCCTGTCTTCTCCATTACTATAAGTGCAAGCAGTGTCCTAGCTTAGGTAAAACTTCTAATTTGCCCTAATTTTCTGCACTCACCACTGACTACCTGTAAATGAATAAGGGAAATCAAACTTATTGTTTAGTTTTTGTAAGTGGTGACAGGACATGAAAATGTGTTATCCAACTGAAATCATAAGGCATACTAGATGAGTATGTTATATTAATCAACCTGAAATTTAAGCAGGTTGGATCACCTTCAATTCATGTAATGGAATCTTTCCTGGCCCCGCACAGTCAAGTCTACACTTTCATATATCATATAAAAAAACAGCCAAACTTCTATTTAGGAGAAATAATTTATTACTTACTTGGAGGGAACACTGACATCTGCCAAAAAAAATCTGTTTTAAATAATACATGTTTTCCTTAAACAGCATCCTGTACAATCCTGTCTTCAAAATTATAGAATATACTTTATCAGAAATTTAGCCATGCAACAGCTGTTTACTGGAAACCCATCCAAGATGGATTTGAAAGTAATTGTTATGAAAATACAACGTTTTCCTATGGTATTTGGTACAATCACTAGCTCTTGTTCTCACAGGGGACTTTAACTTACCAGATGTCTGCTGGCAATATAACGCTGCAGAGACAAAATAGTCCAGGAGATTCCTATAATATGTGAAAGATAAACCCCTGACATAACCGGTGAGGGACCCAAGTAGGGAAGGTACTAGTAGGTGATTGTGGACAGAGAAGGCTCATGTGGTGGTCCAAGGCCATCCTGGGCATAGCAATGTAATAAAACTGGATTGTTTGCAGTCTCAGATAGGTAAGGAGAGAGGTCAGCAGAATTGCAGCCTTGAACATCTGGAGCGCAGACAGAGCTTTGACCCTTCAGGAGGCAGTCCTGAAGGTCAAAGAGTCCAGGAAGGCCCAGCATGTGTTAAGAAGAAACAGTTGCAAGAGTAGGTTGTCCCCATGTGCCAAATGATGAGCCAGTAGGGAAGAAGACTAACTTATCTGAACAGAGAATTTTGGCTGGAACTTAGGGAGAAAGGGAGAGCTTTTGACATTTGGAAGAAGGAACAGGCAGCTTGGGTGAACAACAAGGGTGTTGTGAGGTTATGCAGGGAGAGAATTAGAAAGGCCTAATCCCAACTAAAATTTAATCTGGGTACTTCCATAAAAGACAATAAAAAATATTTCTATATATACATGAGCAGCAAAAGGATAGCTAAGTGGAATCTCCAGGCTTTAGTGGATGTGAGAAAAACAGTGACAAAGGATGAGAAAAAGGCTGAGTACTTAAAGGCTCCTTTGCCTCAGTCTTTGCTAGGAAGCCAAATTGTTCTGGGGGTACCCAGCTTTCTGAGCAAAAAAACAGGGACGGGGAGAGAAATGAAACCTCCATAATAATAGGGGGAATGGTCAGCAGCCTATTACGCCACTGAGATCCACAGAAATCCATGTGGCCAGATGGAATGCTCCCTAGGGTACTGAGGGCCAGGTGGTGAATAGATCCCAATCCAGCTTTAGGAGGATCAGCAGTGCTGTTCCACAGGGCTCAGTGCTGGAGCCAGTTGTGGGGGTTTTTATTAATAATCAGTATGAAAGGATCAAAGGCATTGTCAGTCAATTTGTGGATGAATCCAATGTTGGTGGGCATGCTGATCTGCTGGAGGGTAGGAAGGCTCTGCTGAGGGATCCAGAGGGGCCAATGGTATGAGATCTCACAAGGCCAAGAGATCATTTCTGCCCATGGTTCACAACAACCCCTGCAGTACTATAGGCTGAGGCAGTGGCTGGAAAGCTGCTCAGCAGAAAGGACCTGAGGTGCTGGTCAACAAGGGCTGAACATGACGCAGTGTGGGCCCAGGGGACCAAGAAAGCCAGTGACATCCTGACTTGGGTCAGCAATCGTGTGGCCAGAAGAACCAGGGCAGTACCCTGTACTGGGCACTAGTGAGGTCGCACCTCAAATGCTGGGTTCAGTTTTGGACCTCTCACTGCAAGAAGGACATTGAGGTGCTGCAGTGAGTCCAGAGAAGGGAAATGGAGCTGGGGAAGGGTTTGGAGCACAAGTCTGGTGAGGAGTAACTGAAGGAATTAGAGTGGTTTAGCCTGGGCAAAAGAAGGTTCAGTGGTATCCTCCTCACCCTCTCCAACTGTTTAAAAGCAGGGTGTAGGCAGGTGAGGGTTGTTCTGCTAAGTAACAAGTGACAGTACAAGAGTTAATGGCCTCAAGTTGGGATAGGTGTGGTTTACCTGATACACATTTTTAATGATTTTTATGATTTCAACCACAGTAATAAACCCCTCTAGTTCACTGGTTTGATGAACTTAATAGAGTAACTTTCTGTCAGAATATTCTGCTGTCTTTTCTCCCACAGGCAAACTACTATGGCATCCAGACTAGTTAATTCAACTAAATGCGTACCAGACATCTCTTTAGCCCAACAGCTCATACTCAAGACATTCTTGATGCTCTGCTATCATAGTTCAACCAAACCACCTGCAGGCAAATATCATGGCTTTCCCTCTCTGTCCTTGGAGGAAGAAAACAAAACCACCTTTATTTTTCCTATGCCAAGAAATTTCTAAATCTTCAAACCTTAGACACAGCTCTTCCAGAAGAATAGTATTATATTTGTTGCTAATAAGTCAGAGTGAGCTATCATTCTTTGTCCAATATTTAAAAACATCACTGTGAAAATTACTGCAGTGTAAAAAAGAAGAAAATCCACCCTAAGCCAAAGGTTCTCAATAGATCTGCTGAAGGCCTCTTTCAAATACCAGATGTTCAGCCTGAGGTGAGTGGCTATGTCATGGCTATGATAAATTTGAGATCTGATACTCAAGTGCAATATACTGACCTAAACTGGGAACAACAGGCGAAGTACAGGAAGCCTGAATTGTATACATTTAGACATTTAAACAAGATTTTCATTTGCAAAGCACTTAAAAAATGTTTATATTTTCGAAGGCACCTAGATCTCCTACTGGCTCAATTTCAGGCAGTGCATTTTGGTGTAACAAGACTAGGACATGGTCTTCTGGTTGTCAGGTATCACTCCAGGCAAGATCCAGATTTCCTTCAGTTTCTTCATTTAGTCATTATTTCACTTCAGCTATTTATAGAAACCTTCCAGCAGGAAAGACAGCCTCTGCTCTAGCTATCAGTGCATAACACAGTTATTTTATGCTCTCTCCATCATGCAACCATTGATTTTACTGGGGTGGAGAGAGAAAGCAGATACTCATCGGTCTTTACTTCATAAACTTGTTATTGATACCTTAAGCAATCAAGGCCAAAGTTGCTTTCTGCTATTTGAGAATTAATCCTGCACCCTATCTCAATAGCCATCAAGGGAATACAGAAGGGAAAAATGTGTAGTATATACAATTTATAGGGCCTCTCTCCATTTGCATTAGTCTTTTCCCTCTTCCCTTTCCCTAAAACATGTAATTGAAAAACAAGTCTTACTGCAACATTCAGGAACCTTATTTTCACATGTACCTATGTAGGGTGTTCAGAATCAGGATAGGATTTTGTAAGTATTTTTAATATATATTTTCTATGCAGCTGACATAGTGCATAAGCGTTTGAAAAGATGGATAGTTGGTAGTATTTTTTTTTTTTCGTATCTCCAATACAATAACAGAAGAGTGTATTTAAAATACGGGTTTTAATATGAATGAGGAAGAGGAAGCTCAAACTGCTATACAGTCCTTAGATACAGCACATAGGCAACCCCAAGATATCCATCCTTGTAGCTGGATTCAGTCTGTGCAATGAAACATCAAGCACTTAACACGTGTCAGGGTGAGTTTAAGTCAGTCATCCTGGGGTGAAGGTCATGGGTTGGGACTTTGTCTCTGGACATTTGGTTCATTGTTTTCTGTGTCTGGAAAACTCTCATGCACTGTTTTCCACTGGCTGATCTGAACCTACTCAGTCAAAATCTTCGTGTATGGCATTTAATGGGGCAGTTATTTTTTGAATGCATCCCCATAACCACTTCAGAGTGGTGTTTTTTCCAAAAAGCACAATTACCAGCATATTATTCACTCAAACTCGACTGAAATACAATTTTTACTGAACTTATTAGGAAATAAAAGGGGATATAATTCCCTGAAAAGGAGACAGTAGTTTAGTTGGGACACACAGGACTGCAGAAACTTTATCTTTATGGAAACATGAATAAGTTTTGCCTTTGCAATTTCATGCTTTCCATATTTAAGAAGGAACAAAATACTAGTCATCCTACATCTTTGAGTGGTAAATTACTAGAAAATTGTTTGAGGCCCATAGGTAAAAGGCAACATAGAATCCCAACAAAATTATTGTGCCATTATTGTTTTATAGTGTATTATGGACAAGATAAGCACTCACAACCAGAAGCTAGCACAGAGTTATTATTTTTTATAACTTAATAATGAGTATATGGACAAAAAAGGAAATCAAAACAGTTTTTGTGAAAACAAAGATCTGCAGATGCACAGAATAAAGTTAGTTAAAAAGAAATGTGGGTCCCTGCAGTTTCTAAAGCACAAACTCCAGGATTCTATTTATTCATCTGCTGTTATTTACTCCCTTTACATCAACCTGCTTTCACTCCTGTGTAAGGGTATGCCATTGCTATTGTGTCTTCTGCATAGATATTTAATGTATAGAAATTCTGCAGATGAGACATTTGGCAAATATTTGTGTTTGGTCCTGAAAATGAGGTAAAAAGAAGCCTGATACCCCCTACAATATGCAACTATAGAAAAAAAAGAGTGCAGCTCTGGATTGAGATCTCCAATGTGACTATCCTATTTTAGTAGATTATAAACTACATCAGGCAGTGGTGGCTCAATGGCACATCATCATGACAAGTAGTGCAACATTTCTTTCCAAAAAGTGAAAAACTCACCATGAACAATGTGTGACATGATGATCATGGTTGTCCTTAAAGAAACAGCAGATGAGCTCCTTCATGACCTGATTCTGGCCTCCAAGGTCAAGGGGGTCTTCCCACTCTACTTTCTCCTACTACTATATATTGAAAGAAAGTGTCAGCAGCCCTACAGTTCTTTGGGTTCTTGCTGTGTTTAGAAAGTCCTAATATGTTTTAGCCCTTAGAAAGATACATTTTGTTTGTAGTACAGGCTTGATACAGGCAGGCAGCTACTTACACCTGAAAGATGGGAAGGACACCTACACTTAAATACATGGAAGAAGATGAGATGGTATCTCCATGGTCTTTATATTTTGATATTTACAGATATTACAATGGCAGCTCCTTGCAGGCTTTTATTAGGTGTTGTGTTCTTGCTGAAGCCTCTGTAGGAGGCTGTCATTTGGGAGGGTTACAGACTTTTTTTTCCTATGTTTAACAGCACAAATGAAATTGTTCCACGTGTGTACGATTCTTTCAAAGAAGAAAAAATAGTTTATTACTATGGAGTGAAGATGTTTCTGGAAAAGCTTTTAAAGATATGAAAAAATAACTGGTAAATGAAAATGACAAAACATGCACCAGTTCCAGATACAAACGAATCACTTTCAAAGAATGAAGTTTTTAGAACTCACATTGGAGAAAACAGTTGCAGCCAACATTCTAACCTCTGACCCTGGTGTTCATCAATGAGTGAAAGGAATGTTTCATTACCTGAGTAGTCTAAGCCTGAAGACCTATGGGACCTGATGAAATTCTAACCTTTCTGGTGCACTGTAGACCAGTTAGGATGGAATCTAATTTAGCTGTCAATGAGTGTTTAAGCTATATAAGCTGCTCACGTTTAACCACATGAGTGAGTTTGTGAGTTTTGAAATTTAAAAGAATAAATGCTTGAAAGATCCACCCACATGTGCAGGCATTTTGACTGACTTCCTGGATGTCTCCAGTATTTAACTGCAGGAACTCTCCATTTGAAAATTCCTCTGATAGAAAATGTGTGGGTACCTATAAGGGAAAGAAGGGAGGAGTTCTTTTTAATTGTGCAAATGTGCTGGCTGATTAAAGCCAGGAGGGAGCCTTAGTAACTTTAAAGCATATTTTTCATTTAAAAAAAGAAAAAGAAAACACAAAAAGAAATATGTTGAATAACTCAACATTTTAAACTATTTACTATTTAATATTAACTCAACTCAATTTTAACTATTTACTGAAACATAAGTTTATATATGTATTATCTATCTATCTATCTATCTACCTACCTACCTACCTACCTACCCACCTATCTTGTGTGTCTCTAACTGACTTTCTTAAGCTTCAGGTTTCCTACAATGTAAGCAAGGTATGATAACTATACCTTACTTGAGCAAAGAAATAGTGATGTTGATTATTTCTAATATACCTGATATAGCAACTTGACTAGTTACCTCTTATTCTCTTGATTCATTTCATGAAAGGGCATCTTAATTTTGAGTTGATTCTCATTTTTCTCTTCATAAGTTATATTGAGCAATTGCTACAACCATGGATCTCATTCACTGGCATAATAAACAAGATAATATTTTATTTTTAACATCTGCAATTTAAAATATTATTTCCGCTTTTAATAATTTCTATGGATTTTTACTGAGATTTGGATTTTGAAAAGACACTCCAGAGATTGCTCTGCAAATATACTAAGACATCATGAAATTCTTATATTGAATTAAAATTTCTTGACTTCAAAGTTTGTTTAAACATTAAATGTCTGTGGCAGTTAGCTGAGGTCCCATCGGATTTCCTTATGAGCGCCTAAGCTTCTTGACAGTTTCTTGATCTACCTTGATTAAAGATCTAAGGTATGCTCAACGGTGAGATCTGGCTGAATGTTCCTGATGGCCTCTTCAATCAAAATCTCCCTTATCTGAGAGTGTCTGTGATGTTCTTAATATTCTATATTATAAAGCTTACAAAGATTCAAAGAGAGACACCTGGCTCATTAGAAGAGTGATGACTCTCAAGTGAACTACCAGCCACAGTCCCAGCTAGAGGGATCGTATTCTGTCAGCCCAGATGGCAAACACCTGAAATCTTTGACTACAGGCAAGTCAAGTGAATAAACAGCTTCCTCTGTTCTATATCACTAAACTGACAGTCCCACCCTTTGTTTTAGAACAAGACTTCAATTTACGAGCAATATGTGTGTCATATGAATGTGAGTTACTTCTCATCTACACCCACTCATACTTCCTTCCTAATAGCAAGTTGTTTCAAAATACCTTGTCAGCAGCCCCTTTCCTGCTGCTTCATGGGGAAAAAAAAATCAAATCCCTTGTCCATTGGTTCATTTTATCCAGTTAACTTGTGTATTTTGCCCTTAACAAGGCTAGATCTTCTTCCTGTTTGTGAATGAAACACCCATCAGCACAATGTAATGTGACTTCATTCAGTAGTAGCAGCTGCAGAAGCAGTCAAGAATAGAGTTTTGGACAGTCAGAGGAGAACTGCACAAATATTTGGCTTTTGAGGTTTAGGAAGGAGAATTTTTTTTAATAGGAATATTTTAATTTTGGCATGATTTCATTTCAGTTCAGTTTTCTGCATCAAATTAAATTTTAAAAAATAGAAGAAAATATTTTGTCTGGGTTGAACAAAATGTATAATTTGACCAACAGGCTGCATCATTTATTTTTAAATTTAATGTCACTTAAAATGTTATTTAGTAACTTCTTATGGAAGTTCAAAGCAAAAACCTGAAAGATGTAATTTTGAAAATATGCAGGTGTCTCCAAATTCTGTTTTTTCTCTGTTTCATTCTATGAAATCAAAAATTGCTTGTGCTTCAATACCACACCAGTACTTCCACATACCACTGCATGATGCTATATAATATTACATAACGTGAACTTTGGAACAAAACAATGTCACACTTTTATAACTCGCATAATTATACTATTCAAATAATGCACTGAATTAACACTCTAGTATTTTTATCTCAAGGCTTCTTCACTTCAAACTTTTAGAGGAATTCCTGGCAGAACAAAGGCATGCTGTACTCCTACAGGGACTGGACAACCCTGGCCTGCAGATTACAGAGTTACTTTGAAAATCATGTACGAACCTTGAATAGATAGAACAGGGAAGAATGAACATTGTACAAAGACGAAGCCAGATGCCATGCAAGATATGAAAACCAGTAAATTAGCACATCCTAGCTAAAGCGCTTACAGCATAACAACCAGTCAGCAAATAGCATGCCCACATGATTGCAGCCACTTAACCAATGAGCGTTAGGCAACAGTCACGTGAAACAGTATATAGAAGCATAAATATGACAAGATTGTTAAATAAAGCAGAACGACATGTAGCCATATTGGTGTGATTGTCATTACTTGGCAAACTCTCCGCGGGACCCTCTTCACAAACTCATCGTATAACTAACTTCTTATTCTCTTCCTCTGCTTGCTTTGGCCTTCTAGTATTTTTATTCCAAGCATCTTTCCTTCTAATTCCTACTACCATTTCTAACTTAAATAACCCTATTATTCCTCTATCAAAAAGTTAAATAACATATTCTGCCAAAATAACATTGTTTTCATTGGTTGCATCATGCTAGTACATCTGCCTTGTCTGCCTAGACTATATAGTCCCAGTAATTAAACATACATATGTGTTTAATCCTACGACTTCAGTGTGATTCAAATGCCTAGAGTCGTCAGTTCTTGTCTCTCAGGTTCTTCAATAGGGGTAATCTGAACTCCTTTAAAAATTCTTGCAGGAGAATTGCCTTCACTGGTCAAATGTAGAAAACATATACTGAAATCTCATACTGAAAAAAGTCAGCTAGTTTAACCTTTCTTATAATTAGTAACATTGCACCATCATTCTTATTCAGACAACCTTGGCATCATATTGCTTATGCCTGAACAAAACAAGTTTATACTGTTCAAATAATGAAGTGAAACTCATTCATCAGGGGAAAAATAATTGTCATAATTCTACTTTTTTCATACCCTTACAGATTTTGCATATTGACTGTTTTCTCTATTGTAGCAGTGGGGTTTTGAGGTTTAGCTGTCTAGGAAATTGTTCAGAATGTTGTGATGGTTTGCTCCTGTTCACCCCTATTTGGTTTTCCTAATGGTTTCTCCCTATAGTCATTTCCTGAGGCTTCTAGATCCTTCCCTGTCCATATCACAGACCCTGCCCCGGCAGCTTGTCTGTCTTTGCCTGTCTACACCCACAATCCAGAACTTACCCTGTCAATTATGATATTTCCCTTCACTTATTGGTATGCACGTTTCCAGTCCCCTTTCTTATTGGGTTTATGTTTATAGATACCCTCCAATCTCCCTTCTACCTAGCCCCTGATTCGTCATTAGGCTGCTCCCGGGGGGCAGCCCTACCTTAAAAATCTCCTCTTTCCTTTGTTCCCTGTTTCCCTGTTCTCTCTCGTGGCTCTGCCCCCGCCCCCGCTCTAGGTCCCCATGGCGCCGTGGCTCTTCTCCCCTCCAGCAGCTTCCCCCACGGCTGCTCCATCGCGGCAGCCTGCCGGAACCGCTCCCCACGCTCTGCCAGGGCCCCGCCATGCCGCATCACGCGGCCACCGCTCTCGCTGCAACCCGCCAGCATCTTGGCATGTGGCAACTGCTTCCTACGCGGCATCGCTGTGCCAGGCAGCACACTTCCTCTCCCTTTGCAGCAGCGCCACTCTGGATCTCCACTGCTGCTTCCCTTGTGGCTGTGTTGCCCCAGCAACCCCCACTGCCGCGCCGCTGGCACCGCTCCGCTTCCGGCGCAGGAAAAGGAATAAAGGCAGCTCAGAATCACACGCAGAGTCCTTCCCTCTTTCCTTCACCTCAGTCTCTGATGCGGGTCCATGAATATCGGCTGTATCTGCTGGCACGGACCTCGGCAAGCCGGCTGAACCTCTACCCTTTGCTTGACGGTGGCAGAGGCAGGGAGCAGCCAGTCGTGACGCGCGCCGGGGGGAGAGGGGGTTGAAGCTAGCTGGGGATCTGCGATCCCCCCTCCTTCCACGACTGTGACGTGGCGTCACTGTATTTTTGCCATCCTGCATTAAAAGCTTTGAAATTCCTATATTTATGAGACAAAAAAATAGCTCAATAAGTCACTGGAAAATATTCTATTTCTAAAATTAAACTATCATCTAACTGAGCTTTTGTATTCTAGATATTTATTCAAAATCTATTACAACCAACATGGTGAACAAGCATAGGTACAAAATCAAGACCCTTTTCTTCAAATTAGATTTATAATAATGTAAAAATGTCTATAAATTCACCTTGAATAAAAGACCACAGTGTGGTCATATTCAGATATCCATGACTCATGACGCGGACTCATGACTCCCTGACTCAGATGCAATACAGCATCTGAGCTTCTGAGACACAGGGTCTCATTTTTGGTTGCACTACAGTTTCTTTCCTGGTGAAACTGTGAGTTTTTAGCAGGCTGAGAAGCATCTACTCTGACTTTTTCCTCAGATGTATTCATGACATAATTATAATCAGGAGAAAACAATTTGTGTTGTTCGTACTGAAGTAGAGCATTTGCAGCATTGTAATTAAGAAGCCTTCATTGCTAATACACTAATAAATGGGCATTTGTCTTTTCTGCAGATCTAATGACATTTTGCAATGTGATTGAGTTCAAGAAGATTGTGGAACACGTCTCCAAAAACTTTAGTACTTTTCTCCTTTAATATAAGGGGTTGGATATGCACCTTCCTGTGGTAAAATTTTGTGTCAGTTCTCTAATACAACCCTTTTCTTATGCCACACTGCCTCAATAGGTTTTTACAGTCATCATGTCAAAAGCAAGATGCCTCGTTTTCCTGTGTCACCTACTTTCAAAGCAGAAACATAGTTTTCCCAACTAAATGTAAAAGTCTCAGTTCTACAAATATCATTGACATTTTGAAAACTCCTTTCATCATAATTAATTATATTAAGAGTAGAAAACTGGCAAGTATAGAATCAGGGGAAGGAGGGGAAAAATTGTGAACAATGAAGTCATAAATCTTGAACTTATTTTGTATATTATTTTTCTATAATAACTTGTATTTCTAAAAAAGGTTCTCTAATTACTAAGAAAGTAATACTTGTTTTAAAAAATAGTCTCTGAATCTTTTTGTGACATTTGTAATGTCTTCCAATAGCATTTTAAGCATGAAATGTTGCTTGCCTAAAAGCAGATTTATTTCAACAAGTTGTCAGTTTCCTTCCTCTCTAAAATGGATTCTTGAATGATGCAAACGCCCATAGTTTTGTAATGTCTTTACATAAACAGGGAGAAACTTTAGGTTTCCTTACATTGAAATGCAGCCCAGAGGTAGCTGGATGCTGGAGCTCTTAGTTGCACTGAATAATGCTGCCAAGAGATTTAGCTTGCTGTCTGGATCACATACCAAGAATCCAAAGGGTGACAAAAGTGTCAATCAGATAAATCAGATCCTGCTTAGAACTCTCAATTTCTTCATATTCTGCAGGGACATGTATGCATACAGCTGCAATAAATCTTCCTGTGTACACTTTCCTTCACATAATAATGTCCCCAGAGAAGCTGACCCATCTGAACCCAGGCTATTCAGGCATATTGACTGAATATTTGTCACTCCCACATAACTGCATAATTTCTAGGTGCTAAACTCATTTGTGAAGATAGAGGAATGGTGGGAGATGCTACCCACTAGTAGCAAGTGGTAAAATCAAAAGAGCTTTCTTTTACTCATTTTACAGTGTGATGGATCAGGGTTATGTTAAGTTATTGATTGCCTCTTCTCTTTTTAGAGTTGTGGGGTTTTTTTCTGCTTCTATGTCGCTCCTTAGCCTCTCTCCAGATGATCTTTGTTCCTGTGACAAGCTAGTAATAGTAAAAAAAGGTAGCTGGCACAAGTGCTGTTTTCCTCCCACCTCCCTCAGCCTGAAGTTCACTATGGGTCACCAAGGGAGTTCCAAGGAAAGGTGTTTGAACAAAGATCAGCAGGCCTTGTGTGGTACTGGCTCATATTGTCATGTTTCCCTCCAGAGTTACAAGTGGTCTTCAATGTAGCAAGAAATATGGTGTGTCCCTCCTTGCAAAAATGAGACCCAGAATTTATTGTGCCTGTTGCTAGGTTTCAGCTTTCAAAGCTATATCCAAGGCAAAAAAAGCCGAAAGAAAAACATGTAGGCAATCTGATATTAATTTTTTAAAAATTATGTCGCTGTTATTTTATTGATGCATTCTTGTCCAGAGTATCATGGGTGTTTACTACTGATTGCTTGAGTTAAGCAGTAATTGCAGATAATTATTGTATCTGTAATAAGCAGACCAGGGATTGAAGAAATTAGGGATATTATATACAGAGGGCTAGATTTAAGAAGAAATTTAAGAAGATTTAAGAAGAAATTATTTTGAAGTTTGATACAGCTAGCAGGACAGAGGGAAGTAGTGAGGAAAAGTAGGTTGTGCTTTTCTAACCGCAGTGGTTATGAATTCACTACAGTTCCTAACTATACAATCATCTGATGTGATATACCTGTGCTCTGTTTTCGTAAACCTCCTTGTTATAGGACCTTCTGCAACTCAAGACTATAGCACCCAAAGACCATTTTCCTTATGATTCACTATAGTGTGGAAACTTCCTGTGTGCTGGTTTTGTAGACAAGGAATTCTGGTTAAATTGGACTCAATTATCTTAGAGGTCTTTTCCAACCTAAATGATTCTGTGATTATATGACTCTTGAAGCACTGAGTACCTAAAAGAAGCAAATGCAAAAAAGGCAGTAAAAATGATCTTATCATCCCATTCTTAATATCACAACTTAGATTCACAAACCTCCCACTCACCTTGGGACAACTCACAGGGAATATAATCTCTTCTGCCAGTAAAATCTGGGTGTATTCAGAACTACCCAATTAATAATATTATTCAGCAACTGAAGATCCAACTCACGCCTCAATAAGAAATCTTGTTTGGATTGTTTCTGGTTATCTTTCATGGACCTATCCAATGAAAAGGTAGATAATCTCTATGTTAGTGGTAGGAACATTCACCTACATAAACTGGGGAGAAAAATAATAATTTTTTTTTTTTAATTACAGAATTGTTACTTCTCTGGACATATTTTTCAAGAAAGGTGTGGGCCTACCACATTTTTTGAGGAGAAGTATCAAAACCAAAATTTTAATGGAAGACCACCACGTACTCGTATTTCAAAAATAACTAGTCCATCCTTCCAAAGTTTCTCTACTTGCTCATTTTGGAAGAACTCGTTCCTAGGTACACATCCTACCAAAAGCATCTGATTCACTGTGGTAGTTTTCACCTTTCATCTAGACTAACTTCATTTAACAAGTTGTTTCTTACCCAAGGTTATGGAAGCTGGCTATGATGGAGGTGTGAAATGAATGCTGCTCTTCCAAGTACAGTCCACATTATCATCATCACTGTCTCTTTCTGCCTGGGTTGGAGCTGTGGTTACTCTGATTGCTCCAAGACAACCTTAGTGATGATTTTGTCTTGGACCCTTCCATGTAAAGAAATCTGTTCTAAAAAGGTACAGACAGGGCTTTATGTATAGGCAGGAATTTTGAAATTTCACCCGGAAAATGACACAGAAACATGTATTTTCACTGGGAAAGGACACTATCACTAAAATTTCTTAGTAAAACAGGAAAAAAAATTAAGAAAAATTCCAGTGCAGCAAAAAGCATTAGGACACAATAACTAGTAAGTCAGTGGTTTTAATGATGTCAGTGCTGTTACTCTTCAAAATATCAGTTGTTTTCAGAAAAACAATAAACATTCAGCTTTTGAAAGACAAGAAAAAAATTTCATTCACTGTCACTCTGTTTTGGACAAAAACTGGTGATCAGGTACATGTTATTATACAACATGGCGGTTAACACAATAAAACCATAGCTACAACTTTGAGAGATCGAAAAAACAAAGGTAAGAATTGAAAAGCATGTTGCAGATTATCCTCTTCTGCTTGTATGTGGATGTATCTTCAAGTAGTTTTACAACAGCACTAACAAAAGACCAGAATCAAACCCCAAAACACTTACATTCTTAACAAAAGAGCTGAGATTCCTGTATTGATATGACTTGTTTCTTGCACAAATACCGTAGTTTCATTATAATTCATATACATTTCAGTTTAATTATATTTTGACTCCTTTAAAAGTTTTCCAGCTTTTTCATTTGATTGTTCCCAACCTTCCCATGTTTGTAAACTGGCAGAAAGCATGTAAAAAATTCAAGTCAACATTTTAACAGAATAAAGAACTACCTTTGAGCACTTCTGTCAAATCTTAGAAATTCAGGCAGCAAAACTGACATGCCACTCTCCATGATGACAAATGAAGGCTTTGAAAAAGGAAAGGAGAAGACCATTTTCAAAGCTTTTCTCTTTTTTCACTTTTCCATTCCTAAGAAAACAAGAGAGGTCATATCTTTCTAGCCTATATAGGCATTTGTTGCAGTTATGATCTTGGCCGTGAAATGGTTCTTGGGAAGTATTTGAAAGCAAGCATGCTCCCTCAGTTGCCAGCGAAATGAGAATAGTTGAGTTTATATTTGATCTTTTGGTTTTCATCATACTTCATATTTTTAATCTGTCATGCCACATCACACCAATATGATAGAGTAAGCTGTCTGGGTACTTTTACCCTGCTATTGTAGTGCCTCTACACTCCCCCACCCAGTCACTGGCAAACACTTTCCAGAGGTACTATGGACAGGAATTTTTTCAGATGTTATTTGTGGTGCTATTTATAGAGCAAATTGTTAAAAAACAGTTCTGGAGCTGAAACATATTTTCTTCTTTAGGGTAGTAAATGACCTATCCCCCCCTACATTGCTCTTGTAGTAAGTCTAATGCTGGCCAAATGCCTATGCACCCACTGGAAATCAATTACTTATTTCCTACTGTGAGATATGGATTAGGAGGAGGACGAGGGGCACAAAACAGGCTCAAAACTTGAAAGGGTATGAAGAAAACTTTATTAATAGAAAAATGCTAAGAAAAATCAGAATAAACCTTCAGAACACTTGTACTCCCCCCACACTCTCCCTTCCTTCCCACTGATAACACAAAGAGACAAAACCTGGAACTTTCAGTCAGTTTACCACCCCTAAAATAATCTTTCTTCAGTCCATCTAGGGATAGGAGCCTCTTGCGCTATGCCATGGAGACTTCTCCACAAGAAACAGTTCTCTTGTGGCTTCAATGTCACAGCAAATCAGCTGCCTGGGAAAGGAAAATCTGTTTGCAGTGTGGAAGTCCCTCCTATGCCTTGAAGCTCTCCCAAAGCTGTTTTCATGGGCCACGTTGACTTATGGGTTATCACTTTAAGGACGAGCTGCTCCATCACAAAAACAAAAGTTCCCTTCTTTTATTTCTGAGAACAGACGTTTTTCTTCTTCTACCCCTGGAGCAAAGCTTCTCATCTCTCTCATCTCTCTGTTCAAGTTTCTCATCAGATTACAGGTTTTCAGCATCTTCACGCTCCAGCACAAGTGCCCCTTTCTCATGGGCTGTGGGTGAATGCTACATTCTTCCATGCAGTCCATGAATTACAGGGAAAAAGTGAAGTCTGATATATTAAAAATCTCCACCATAGCCTCACAAAGCCACTTCAAGACTAAGGCATCTCCTCAATCCCCACCCATCTAGAATCTGACTCCTTCTTTGCTGACCTCAGTGTCCATGTTGTTTCTTCTATGCGTCTTCACCTTTTCCTTTTCCTGACTCGGGAGAGAAATGGTGCTCATAGGTTCATTTGTTCTCAAGCTTTATCAGTTCAAACAGTTCTATAGAGCTCTGCAATATTTAAAGGCTGATCTTGTCCAGGCTCCACAATCGAGGAATCGCTGTGTCTTTCACTGCTGATCACGTCCCTGCCGGCACCATGAGAGTCACACTGGCTGCCGGCAACACTCCTCGGCCATTCCTTCATGTGGGCCACCAGAAGAAAGAAAAAAACCTGCGTTGGGATGGCCCCTAGTGGCATGGCCCAGCCACCCCGCCAGGACAGGGCCTGGCGGGCTCCATGGTGAAGGGCCAGCACCACAGCACAGTCTGGTGCAGGCCGATCTGGCTGTGCAGCCGTGTGGGGCCAGGTCAGCCAGGTACCTCTTTGAAAGCCATAAACCAAGAGAGCTTTCGCAGACTTCGATCACTTTCAAATATGCTTTTCCACAGAGGTGTGTTCAACTCTTTTAAGTGGTTTAAATGGGTGTCAATCTTCAAATCTAGACAGCTGATTGGCTCTTGAAAATTAGGCAGCTGATTGGCTCTACCAGGTTCCCTCTGGAAACCATCTCCCCCAACTGAAAACCAGACTTCATTAGACCATGACAGCTGTCTATGATGGTTCCCTAACTATTTTCATGTAGTTCAGTTTCTGAGTACTATTCCGTGTCTTATTGTGACAAACACAAAAATTACCCTCAATTATCGTCTCTCAGGCTTTTCTCACAATAAGTCTCTGCTCTTAATGGAGGCAGAACAGCTGTATGAAAGACGAAATAGGGTGTTTCCGAACCTAGTCTGTGACTTTCCCTGTTTATTTCTGTACCAAATAAAAAAATTCTTTACTTCTTCCTATAGTCAAAGTCTCTTTATGAAATCCATTTTGAAATGGGTATAAAATGGTTATGAAAAAAGGAATTAGATGTGAAAAAAAGTTGCTTTAAGAAATAGACCTGAATAACTGGAAGAATATGCTGGGAGAGAGCAAGTCCTACTGTATTTTTTTGCTTACTGCACTTGTATGGTCCTTACTGAGTGACTGTCTGAAGCAAAACATGGCATATTGTGCTGTACTCCATGCTTGAGATCACACAGAAGATAAATAACCTCTTTTCCCCAATATTTTTACAAGGCATCTGAAAACCAGCAGAACAATTAATAGCAAAACAATTTCAGTGGCAAGTATGCTAAATCTAGAACATTATTTCTTCTGATGAATAGAGATAAACTACAGCTTCAGATCATACTGGTTTGTTTACATCTTAACTACCACTTACGAATAAATCCAAGGGACTCTTCAATGCTCTGAGATAATACATTAAATTAGTCTAAGCTATGATATGATTAATTGTTAGGTTTTTTTTTTTTATTACTTTCTTAGGCAGAGAGAGTCATAGAAATGTTAGTTGTATGAAACTTCTCAAGATCACCAAGCCTCCCATTTGAAAGGAAAATATTGCTAACAAGATCAGGTCTGTGATGGATTTGCCTAGCTGAGTTTTGAAGCTAGGTTCCTGAAGACAAAGGTTCCTCAGTCTGTCTGGGTCACAACTAACCTGCACTTACCTTCTGGTGAAGTTTTCCTGATGTCCAATATGAAGCCTCTGACTCACTACTTGTGGCCATTACACTCTCTTATATAGACTTGCAGTACCTAGAAGAGTTTGGTTATGGGGTCCTGTTACAGCTGTTCTCAGATTCGCCTTCAGTTGTTATATTGTCCATTTGCCTCTTCTTTCCCAGACCAGCAAACTCAGACTCCCTAGCTTTTCCTCATGCATGATGACTCCTTTGGAGTCCTTGCACTGGAGCACTACAGTTTCTCCACAGTCTTCTTGAATTTGGGATGCAAAACCAGACAGAGTACTCTGCAACCAACCTCCTGGCCACACTTCTTTTAGGGTAACTCAGTATGAAATTAGAACTATTCATAATGTGGGCTCTGTCAGCTCACCTTTGTTTTGGCATCACTGTGATCCTCAAGTTCCTTTCAGTTTACAAGAAGAAGCAGGATTTGTCACTTTGTAGGACACACAGGAAAAAAACCCTAAAATTAAATAATCCAATGATAACTTTCATAAAAGTTAACATTTATCTCATTCTCACTGTAGCTCATTGATTTCCCTTCCCTCTGTATTGTGCACTAGAACTTTTTCTTTGTTGTTGTTGTTGTTGTTGTTGTTTTTTTCTTTTTTTTTCTTTTTTTTTTTTTTTTTTTTTTTCCATCCAGCAGCAATAGGACTCTTGATCTATATTTCTGATGTGCCATGAGAACAGCTAAGGCTGCCCTGGTTCCAGCACATGGAGGAATCATGCATAAACAGACTGGGGTAGAGAGCTATATTCCAGTCTAGGGGAACTCGAGTAATGCCAGTGAAATTCCAGGAAGGACCAATTTGACATTTGTGACTGCAAGAAGCAAATTTCAGACACCAAGATAAATTAATGTTTTCTAAAAGAGATTAAAGGGAGGACCAAGTCCATTCTAAACAAATGAAGAGTCAAGTATACAGCAGAATATCATGTTCTTTTCAAGCCTCGAATAAGTGTTACATGCAGAATATATTTGTTCTTGGTATTTTTTCATTCCTCTCTTTCTGTTGCACTTCACAACAACAAAATTTAGTAAACATAGAAAATGGGGTTCATTATACTGTGTAATGCCTTTATGAATTCTAGCAGCAGGCTTTCTATATTTATGGTTCTATCAAAAAATGTGGCTAAAAAAAGAAATAGTTCCCTCTCACCAGGATGTGAATCTGCCAAATGTTAATGCTATAGGAAGTCTAAGTCATATTGGATTACCACCTGACACCATCAAAGCTAAACTACTGTCAACTTTAAAAGGAAAAAAAAAGAGATCAAATTATCATGGGTTTATTAAATATGTTCATAATCAGCTTCAATTCAATCCTCTCATAATATAATGAAAAAAGAACATTTACTCTTAAGTAGAGGAATTTATTGTCAGTCAAAAGAAGTTAAAAATTAAGAAAATCAGAAAAGATTGAGATTTACAACTCAAAGATCAATGAAGGAAAATAGCAATGGCGTGAAAGGATGGAGTTAACTTTTTTTTTCAACTGATAAAGCAAAGTGTTAATGTAATTTTGGGGTATGCTTAGGGACCAGTTTTTTAATTTACAGCTAATTGCATCATCAGATGAAGTTTTGCAAGATGACTAGGCAGTCTGGAAAAATATAAGATTCACTAAACGTAAAAGATCAACTCTGCATTTTTAAAAGTCTTCTAATGGTCATAAGTAATTTGGTTGAATTTGAGCTTTTTAACAAATAATATACATAAAATAGATATCCAACTTCCTGGGAAGTCCTAATGACAGAAATTGCAATGCAAATATTTGAAATAACTTCCCATATAAATTTATATATATATGTGTGTGCGTGTGTGCATATACACCAAACTTTGTTATAATAATTAAATCACCAGTTTTGAAAGAAATTCCTCCAAACCAGACTTAAGTTTTTAAATGTCCACTAAAACATATACATCTGGTCTTCAGTTAATTCCTCCAATTTCACCAAGATGTCTGCATTTGGCTAGAGCTTAGGAGCAGTGTCTGCATTTTTTAAATGCTCGACATGCCTTTTGTTTATGTGGACCCTGTCTTGGCAGATGGAGGGACTGCCTCAACTACTTGGAGAATTCAACACAGGGAAGCTGGTGTGGGTGTCTCCGTGAGTTGTGAGGGATAGTGCAGCTTGGAAATGTGGACAAAATAGGTTTAGGATTTGTAGATCTCAACATCTTACAGACTACATCTACAACTGAAATTTATAGGATTCTCAGTTAGGAGCAAGCATGAGTAACCCAGGCAGCATCCTGGCCAGCTAAACAGGGCTACCAATTTGATTTTGAGAATGGCATCGCATTGTGTCCAGCCTAGTATTCCATAAAACAGTACTATTAAATGTGAAATGTCCTAATCACAGATTGCTGTTGACATCTCAGGAAGACAGCATAAAGGTTGAGAAGACTTGGATCTCTAATGCAACACCAGGAGTTGATCCATGAAGCATCAGGACAAGAGAAAACAATATGGCAATGCACATCTTGTGTTGGGATCAGTCTGTGGTCCAAATGAATAGTTAATTTTTGTAATTTTTACTCCTGTACATGTTTCTAATCAAT
>WBNO01005453.1:0-28750 GCA_013400575.1 Peucedramus taeniatus | reverse complement strand
AAGACATCTTAGATAACTTTTGCTGAATACAAGGACATGAATATGAGGCCTAATTCTATACATCATAACACACTGTGAAAAGCATTAATTAATACACTGCATTATATTTGCACCCTTGATGAGCAGTTCCAGGCAACACTAAGAAGATGTGGTACTGCACACAGTAAAACAGTTCTCAAACTTTAGAGTTGGCCATAACCTAAGATATAATAATCACATGAAGCTGGTTTTTTTCAGTCACCAAAGTGCTGCACTGTGGGAGGAAAAGTGTATCTTAAAGGGGATCCAGACAGCAATAATATCAGATTTAAGAGGTGACAGCATTTAATTCATGCATAATTCATGCCTAGAGATAAAATAATGCTCAAAAGGAAAGAGACCTTGTATTTTGTCATAAACACCCATACAGGGAAAAATACAATGTGTGTAAAGAATAATTTGGTCACTCATAAAAGCAAACTTTTCAGACTTGAGAAATCACAGCCTTTTTTTTTTTTTTAAAGGTTGTGATAAGCCTCTACAGTTTTAAATTCAAGAACTACAAGGTCAAAATTATCAGCCTCTGAGTGCTAAATCATGCCAGCAAGAATTATGATAAGTACTGACAGCAGATTCTGCAAGTTGTAACATGCTGTTGTTTAGCATATGAATTAATGGATCACAGTACATGCTAGCATATTCAAATGTATTTAGTATATAACTGGAATTGAAAAGCAATTTTTGACCCCTCTGGTTTCCTTATCAGGGTCCAAGCTACAGACTAGTGTTCTGAAATGTATAGGAAGCTTGTTGGCTTCTTTCAAGTTCCCATGGTGTGACAGGTCCTAGTTAGGCTTGACCCCAGCAAGTACTATGCAGACTGCAATCAAATAAAGGATGGGAAAGGTGTAGAAAAACTGGATCCTGGAGGGAGGAACTCAAACTGCAGAATGGAAGAGGCTGGAAGTGTCACTATGACATCAGTATGAGTACCACAGGGCTAATGGGAACCTACCTGTATCCACACCTTAATTTGGTTTTACAAGCACTGACTCCTCTGATGTTGTTATTCCCTGTGCAGCACACGAAACAGGAACACTCTGCCCACATACAGACAGACAAGGAAGCTCAAATAGGATACAAAGATCTGGGATCTGGCCCTGATAGGGTTAAAGAACTGGATGTGGACAAAAGCTCATCTTCAGCATTGAGGTAGAAGACAATGGCTTCTGAGGTACAGACGTGAGAGAAGCCAATGGCTTCAGTGGTGATCCAGGTCAAATGGTAACATTTTTGTAAGAGCCTTAGTGAATACAATATACAAAAATTCCCAGATTACCCCTACATGTTTGCTATATAAATATGGCACACACAGGGCAGCGGGGATGTACCAATTACATGTCAAAAATTTCTACAGCTGCATTTGCTCCACACTGCATCCTAGCAAGTAAATGCATTCAATAAGGCTGGTGCATACTGCCTTTGTGCATCTGTCATTCTTCCAGTCTTGGAGCTGGCTCAACCATTTCTAGCTTGAATGCTCCAATGTGCTTGCAGACACAGTCACTAAACATACTTTCAGGACAAACTCAGGTTTTTTAAAATCCTTGTATTTTTTCCTTTGATAATTATTGGGGCAGACTTTCTCATACCTGTGTCATGCAGGAAACATTAAAAATTGTATCTGAGTGAAGTAGTAAATGTAAAGTAAATGAAGTAGTAAAAAACCTATTTTTTGATAAGAAAATTATATTCTGTTTTCATGAAAGACAATATATAATTCTCCTCTGTCGATTCATGATTGAGAAAGACTCTAATTCTTATTTATTACCCAATCTAGACATTAGATTTTGGAACCTATTTAATGGGAAATATAAGAGTAGACTACAGTGATTACAAATATTAGAATCATAGAAATGGGTTTGATATCTCCAGGCTCTAGGCTATAAAACACACCTGGCATGAGATTATTTGAGCAAAACCTTCAGGAAATCAACAGCAACGTTAAGAGCCTTTCTTTTCTAGGCAATTTGTAGGACAGGGCAGTGCTACATCACAGAATAGAACAGTATATGCACATTCCAGCAGCAGATCCAAATTGCACGTGTCCTAACCAAAATGCTGAATATCAAGGAAGATACCATAGCACAGATAACAAGAAGCACTCACATATTAGATGTGAACACCTTGTAAAGAGAGATTATTTTACATTCTGACCTACAATCTTCTGGTATCACAGAGGAATTAAAATAATGTTGGACAAATTTCACTGATGTGTATTGGCTTAAAGGGCTTTTCTCCTTGTGCATTGGTGGTGAGAGAAAATAGGTAAGTAATTGAAGTGGCTCACACACCACACTGGGACATGTGCCTTCTGCATCAGTGAGCATCTGACTTTGAAAAATACAGATCTTAAGAGTCTTCAGTCTTTGTGAAAACTGCTACATGAATCCAAATTATTAGCTTGAAGAGAATTCTTTTATTTCATGGCAGTTAAGTTGGTGTAAGGTAAGCATGAATTGTCTTCAAACCCATCTAGTGGCTGTTAGATACTTCTGCATTGTTCTGATTTTGAAAACTGGTCTCCAGATTGCAATAAGAAAGCACTTGTTATTTCACTTCTACTTTCCTGTTATGAATCAGCGTGTTCTTTCTTTCTGCCCACTCTACATATTCTAGCACATATACATATATGAATCTACACAATTCTGAACACTCTAACACAGACAACTACTAAAAGACTCCCTTGACTTTGCCTAGAATTTTCCTGAAGTTGATGGCATGCTATTTGAATACCTCTGTCAGAATATTCTGTTACAGAAAGGACCTGGTTTAAAGTGGTGATTAAATAAACTCCATCTATTTGCTATTTAAAGAGAATTTTGATTAATTTATCTTTCTGGAAGAAAGGAAATATTCAATGGGCAAAGAAGGAGCTTATCTGAGACAAGCATGGTATAACAATACAAGTTAAGGGGCTTAGGACTTCAGTCTGCTGCAAGAGGTTTCAGTTATCCCTTTTAGCTGTGGTATCTGGAGAGTCAGAGGAAGACCATAAAGCAAAAGAGACACACACAGATAAAGGATATGTCTGTATCCATACAAGACAGCATTCAACCATGTTGCATTTAATACTTCCTGACCACAAACAGGTTTTTTGCACACAAATTCATAGGTATGTAAAGAGATTGCCTTGACTCAGGTCTCTGAAAACTGAAACGTTGAGGACACTTGGCACCCCATCACATATCTAAGATCTCTCTTTGTAAATAGATGGATCAAGCACAGGCAAAGTCATCAGCTTTTATGCCAGCATCGACCCAAAATCAGCTCTTCACAGGCATAATCATGGTTGTCTGCCTAGCATAAGAGCTAGTCGTGAGGAAGATACATGAAGCTGAAAACATGCTCACACATGAGTCGTAGGAATATTATTACATGGTGCACATCTCTTCCCACCCCTCCTTTCTTAGCCCCACAACTTCTGCACCTGTACAAGATGATTTTTTTAAAAGAAAATAAATATATAAATATATTAAGATTTTTTTATTCATTTAGTGTGCTCATTTTTTAAAATTATCTGACAAATGCCTTAACAAGCAAGTTGAATGTCATTTCAATGGCATGAACACTCAAGGGAATGACCTGAACTTATATCAGGGGAGGTGTAGGTTGGATATTAGAAAAAGCTTCTTCACCCAGAGAGTGGTTGGACACTGGAACAGGCCTCCCAGGAAAGTGGTCACAGCACCAAGCCTGACAGAGTTCAAGAAATGTTTGGACAATGCTCTCAGGCACATGGTGTCCTGTGTAGGGCCAGGAGTTGGATTTTGATGATCCTAGTGGGTTCTTTCCAGCTCAGAATATTCTGTGAATCTGTATGATGGTAATCAGTCTTCATTATCCTACAGTATTCGTCATTTCAGAGATTCCACTTTAAAGGTCACCTTGATTCTGTTATCAGTAAGATAAGAAATGTTACAGCTTATCTATTTGTGTTATCCTCATGACACACCTTAGCTTGAGTTTTATGGGCAAATGGGTTAATAAATAAAATTAAGAACTATTCAGTGTCTGTGTTGTTTTAGAAGTCTTTCTGTTGTATTGCACTCTATCCTTCCTTTTTATTGACAAAGCAGGAATGAGATATCATACCAGACAGGGCAGCCTTGTCTCCAATTTGGATGCTGCTTAGAGTACAGCTTTCTCTAAGTTGGGAATAATACGGTTTGGGAAATTTAATTATAATTAAGGATGATATTTACACATTCCTTCCTGAGGTAGAACTGAAGATAAACACAGTCAAGAAAATAGCATGTGCTAAGTTCAAGAAGACCTGTAGTAGGGACTAAAACTTTTAATATTCATGAAGGACTATGTATTTTCCCATGACATCAGAAAATAAACTCCCTTCTTTAGCCAAGCAGGCTTGCGGGTAGGGAGAGATAAACATATGCCAATGAATTACACTTCTTCCATCTCCAGTAATAAACATGCCTGAGAAGTATCGCAAAGAGCTAACTTAGGTCAGATTTCATACCTCATGACTTAATTGAAGGCCTGTTTCTCATTCTGCACTAATCTTACATCTATTTCCATGGAGATGAAGGTTTTGAATGCATTCATCCCTGAATGACTTCCACTTCTTTGTTATTAGGCAGGTGTGCAGCATGCGAGACAATCACCCCAGAGAAATTCTGCCTGTTCACTTTGCTTCAATGAATATGAGCCTTTCAGGACATTTTGTAACCTGCACTTTCAGGTGAGTCAACAGGGAGTGTGCTTAAGTGGATAGCCATGCCCATAATCAAGAGGCTTGACTTACAGACTTCAGAGTCCTCGTTGGGTGTGACATCTCTGAGGAGTGCCTAAGAAAGTTCAGAGTAGATGAATAAAAATGTCATTCTAGTGAAAACCATTTAAATTTTATTTAAATTTTATATTCTGCAGTCAAACCTTTTCTTCAGCTGTGTCAGTGTCATTACTATGGGCATGTTCTTGATTCTTCCTCTCCTTAGAGCTAAACATTTTGCACTGAGGAGGCCACCAGGTCCCACTTTCTGTTGGAATATAGACATCTACTAGGTCATTTCAGGGTAGATTCACAGAAGAAATTTTAGGAAAGAATTGAGCAATATCCACTTTGCCTTAGTTTTCATTCCCTTAAGAGTTTATTTTGTAGGCTATTTATTAGTCTTCACTGATATTTGTAGGTCAGATCTGAAACAGGTGTTTTTAAGAGAAATACTGTGATTCAAATAAATCAGTTCAGCACTTTATAAAAAAGATCAAAACATGTACTGAATGTCTGTTCATAAACATGAAGATGTTATTATAGAGTACACAAAATTTCCCAGACAGATGTGATAAAATGAAGAGTCCCAGCACACAATGAGTCATATTTTCTCTAGGGTTGAGGTATTCACAGCTGAGAGAACAGCAAGAGGGTATCTAGGTTAGCTGTAATTCAGAGAGAAACATAAGAATTAAAAGCTAGATCAGTGGTGCTCTGGTCTCTGCTCCCTCCCCAGACACCCATACTGGAAGGTGACCAAGTTGAAACAGAAGCACATACTACTGAGAGTAGAAGGAACACCGAGGAAATCCTCAGTTGCCATTTCTAGTAAATTACCTAGGACAAAACAGATATCTGAAGCCTAAAATTTTTCTCTTGGCCCTACTGAGTCCTTTGAAGTATTGGTAAGACTCACCAGTTCATAGCTCTAAGGCATCTCAGCTTTAATCCTATAAAACCACCTTACTACTACACATTTGACAGCTATATCTTGAGAACACTGAGTAGGATTTTAATGATGAATTTGAAGCAATTAGAACTTCACACAAAACAACAACATTAACAGCAGTAAAAGAATATTTATGGATTATGACTATGAGTTATGACTTCAGTGTGGGTGATCCTGACTTACACAATGGTGCAGTAAATCTTCTGTAAGGGACAAACACACATGAAACTTCTGTCCAATCTCACATCACTGAAATGTAAGAAAATCCCTGTGAAGGCCAGTGGATTTGTTCAGATGCAAAAACTAGTAGGAAAAGAAGCAGTTTTCTCCAGATCCTGTGATAATCATTAGTACCCAATATTCACAAACAATGCCCGGCACACTTTGCACAATAGTTGCACATTTAAATGTAATAAAACACTTTGTCTTCACTATTTGTCTTCATTCCTGCTTGCTGTTTGTAAGAGGTTCTGAAGGGTTAACCACACAGGTAGGAGGCAAAGAGATGCAGGGAAATGTAGCCAGCTGTTGAATGAAGCATCAAGACATGAACAGGACAATTACTTGAGGCAGTTTTCCTGCCTAAAACAACAGGAAGCTTCATTTACTGGATATGAATTTTTAACAGGAGACCTTTGAAGTGACTTCAAAGACATCAGGTGATTAAAACAGATAAAGGGAGCAAAGGGAGAGGCCAACCCTGTGCCATAGGAGGGGCTGGGATGCAGAGGGGAGTGGGCTGGGGTTTGCAGAACTATTCCTGGCTGGCTCTCCAGCTCTCCAGCTAACACCATGAACTAACACAGCAGCCTCCCTCAAGGACTGCATTATCCACTGCTTTCAGACAAGTACACACTGCTTTGTTTCATGGAGAAAAATGTTCTCAGCTCACTCTCCATCTCGTGAGAGTGAACATCCTGACTTGCCCTGCTCTGAGGCCACGGGCAAAGGAAGCATCCTTAGGGTCCACTAAAACCAGGTTTAGGAGAGGTTGCTCATCCACAGGAGCTGCATCTGGGGCTAACTGTAAGTTTTCTTTGAGGACATATTGATAAATAGCTGCAAACAAAAGTGTCAGTTGGGATAAGGGCACAACACCTGTCCTTCACACCCCCTAGAAGTTATTCTAACACATCTTTCCACAGGATGTTCTTAACATGGACCAGAAAAGGAGCAATATTTTCCTTCTCTTTCAGAAAGCAAAGTCTAATGCAGCAGCTGTATCATAGCTGGCACTTACAGAAACACTAGTGATAAAATTAAATTAATTTTCTGAAAGTTTTATCTATTACTCAAAAACTCGTGAAAATCTCATTATTACCATATTTGGTATTAGCAAGCTACACTTTTGAAAAAAATACTGCTAAGAAATTTTAAATGCCCAACTTGGGACTATGTTGTGGCTGGAATATCAGTAAAGTGCAAAAAGCCTTTCAAATTATCTAAAACAAAATGGAAATTAATTTTGTTTTACTGGCATATCAGCCAAGTTATTTAGTTAAAGGACTGTCTACTATTTGCAGAGAAAAAGGAAGGACTAATTCATGAAGTTCCAGCACAAAGTTATTATTTTCAACACAGAACAGTCTAAATTTTAAGTTCTCATTTATTATTTGATTTCACTCATGTTGCTTCATTTTGTACCTGACAACACAGAAGGGTTGTTTGTGACATCTTTTCTGGGGTGGGAAGGAGGGAGAGTCTGAAATAATTTTGTGGGACACCTGTGATGTTCTGTGGAGCAACAGAAACTCACAGGTCACAAGCTGAATAACGCTAAACTAAATCAGGAAACGCTGAATCTGTTAAAAAAAAGATCCCAGAGCCCACAGAGATGTCTTACATAGACATAGTCTGCAGAAGATCAAGCAGAGTCATAAAATGCACAGTGCAGCTTGCACATTAAACCCAAAGGTTACAATAAATAAATGCTGTGCATCCCTTGAGGATACTCTCTCAAGGAAGAAAGATTGCCACGTGAGAAGACTAGCAACAGCTCCATGTGCAGCAGCAGTTTCAGGCTTCATGCAGGAAGGGGGAAACTGAGGTTTTCCTCTCCCCACCCTGCATACACCTTTGTGACTCCTGTATGATGTGCCAGGGACGTGCCCAGCGCTGGGGGTGCAGGCAGGAGTGAGAATGGGACACACCACACTGTACTGCTGCACAAATAAAGGCAACTTCCAAAGCTTCAGCAGAGCCACAATGACGCTGGGCAGCCCGACAAAAGTCAGCTGTTGCAAAATATCCCAAATCACAGAACAACAGAAGAGAGATGAGACCATTTCAAGATGATGTTTAAAAGTAATTCCAGTCAATCACTTTTGACTGTTGTTTATGTTTGCCCTTTTGTACATGCTGTCTTCTTTGAAAGTAAGTGCTCCTTTTTGAACTGGTTGATCTGGAATCCCCACTTCCAGAATGACTGAATGCAGTGGTCGAGCTGCTTTGGAAAAGTTTTTGTAAATATTTTAAGTCTTAAAATTCATAGAAATAGCTCTCACTCTGAAGGGGCAAAATGAAATTGAGAAGCAACAATGAAGAACAAAGTCCTCCTTAAAACATTGGGAGCTACTGAGAGAGACTTGGGTATTAATTATACATCTTGTACCCTCCTTTCTGAGTGATTGGTCCAGTAGCCCCCAACATCCTTCTTAGTTCCATGGGAATCACCAGCAGCCTTCCTTCTCCCTATAGCACACTGGCTTTGCTCTCAGTGCCATCAGGAGAAGCAGACACATAGATGTCTTACATTTGTCAGTTCATTTTTCCATCTTGGCAGAAAATTGTGAGAAAAAACTATAAATAGTGGAATTAATTCTACAATTGTTAAATAATGTTACCTTAAAAAGCAACAAACTTAGAATTATTGTTTTCTTGCCGCAGTAGATTTCTTAGACCAAAATCAAACATTTTAGTTTAAGAGCATCATTGAAACAAATACAATTATTGCAGAACAAGTCATGTACAAGCCTTCTTAGTAAAAATTCTAGAAATCCACAGATATTTATTGAGTTATACTGCTGCAAGTGCTGCAGATTGCAATGACCAATGTGAAAGATATTTACACAGCAGAGTTGTTTCCATCTTTTTTCACAAACCTGTAAAGTTACACTCAACCCATTCATATAAACCTAGCTGTAAGTTACAGATGTAGTTTCACCTAGTGAAGAAGCAGGAGAAACTTTTTCATCACTCTGTCCTGAAGGTCATAATAACTGAGAAAATTTTTAAAAGGGATACATTAAGAGGCAATTGAGGATTTCTTACTGTCTAGACAGAAAATACATGAGACTGCAGAAGCCAATTGTATCGTGGACACAGGTGACGTATTTTGTCCCTGGTGTGATGCAGACAGGTAAATGGAAGAGTGTTTGGTTTTTAGGGGGTTTTTGGGGTCTTCTTGTTTGGGTGGGATTTTTTTCTGTTTTTTTTTTTTTCTTTTGGTTTTGTTTCATTTCCTTTTACAGTGTAGTTACTATGTACAAGGAAGAGCAAAAATGGACCAGAAACGACCCCAGCTAAAGTACCTCCAGCATACACCCAATTTACTCACATTGATCCAAATTATTAAGCCTCAAAAGCCAGCCTGGTTTCTTTCAGGCTAGAAAGTCACTGCAGACATGGAAGCTGTCAGTATTACAATTTATGACCACTTAAATTCTGCTTTGGTCACCCCTATCGGCCCCAGATCTTGCTGGCACAGAGACAGTCATCTCACCTTTCCCATATCTCTGCCTTTAAAGTTTCTCAGTTAAGCTTTACTCCATTTTTTTTCAATGTAAGGTACCTGGCTGTTCCATCTGTCCCTGGTCTTTTTGTGTCCCTGGTTGATAAAAGAAGTCTGCATGGAGCTGAAGGAGAACCAGTATCTCCCCAGGACTAGCCCTGTAGGAGCACCACTGATGAAGATGAGCAATCAGGTAGTAAAACAGGCAAGGACAAGAGAAGAGGTGTCTCTTGATTGAGAAATTAGATCAATGGAAGAAGAAATCCTTCCTTTTCGTCCTTGTATCTGTCTCTGCTTCTTTATTTTAGCTTAGAGGACAAACAAAATATAGAAAAATGGCATTGCATGATGTGTTTAGAAATTGAATCCTAGCTGGCTGCATAGGAAACCTGTATAAGAGCTGCTGAATCTCAATCTCCCACATGCTAGTCCAGTACTTAATTTAAAAATATTGCCCATCCTGAAAATCAGGACTTGGGACTGTCCTCTCTCAGGTGTAAATCAGCATGGAAATTACCTCAGTGTTGTTTAGATGTAGCAGCTGTGGGCTCTAGTATTAGAAGTAATACTAGAGGAAGTAATGAATACATAAGTGCTTTACAGCAAGCAGAATGCATTCATTCACAGCACTTTCACTTTATGATTAATTCACAGTTTTTCATCTATACAGGGAATATGCATCATGTACATAAAAAGAAAATCCAAACAAAAAAACCCCAACAACAACAACAACAACAAAAAAACACACAAAAAAAACCCAACAAAAAACACACCCAAAACAAACAAACAAACAAAACACCCAACCCCCCCAAAAAAAAACCCAAAAAGATGTTTGAAAAACTCTATGATCAGGTTGCTGTTTTCTGTACCCATTTTTCTGGTGATGATCCTTTTATGCCTGCATCATCACTATACTGAAAGCAAATTAACTGGATGTTTCCTAAGTATCATTTCCTGTAATTGATTACTAGCTAAAGTAAAACTCAAAGAACACTCTGTTCTTAATTGAAGGTCAATAAGGAACTATCTGCAAAATCTGACCTTTTCAGACCAAACAAATCAGTATTAAGTATTGTCTGATTATTTAATACTATAAATATTATATGTATAAAAATATCATGAGATATAATCACTTATCATGTGAAAATTACCATCACACTGGTACATTGACACTGAACCTCAAAAACTGGGGGTGGTTTAAATGCCAGTTTTGTCATCTCTTCAGTAGCCATGTGTATACTTTTGTCAGTGCTAAAGAACAGAAATATCTGAGCAGACTGTGAACTATGGCACTTCAGATATTTTAGCAGTCTCATTATACCTGCAAAATTGACTGCAGCTTGCATATTTCTCTGGAGTGCCATTGTGCATTGATGTTGATGCTGGGCTGGACCCATGAATGCGTGCGTAGCGGTGTGAAGAGTAAAAGAAAATTTCTTTCAGGAAATGAGGGAAAACTGAAGACCGGGTCCTTTACAATGATTGTGTGGTTTTGATCTGTGAAATTTTCGTCAGACAACAGACACCACAGACCAGACCTGCTTGAGACTTCACAGAAGTGCTTGCAGGAATAGCTATTAACTCACTGTACTGACGAGGTCAGACTCCTGCTTCGTATGGCTTTGTGTCACTTCGTGTGCTTTCCAATGGAGAAGTGACAAATCACACCACTGCTTCCTGTTTTGGCCTTCTCAGCACTTCTCCCTGTAACAACAGTCTGCTTTCACATGAAAAAGAACATAAAAAATATTGATGGGAGAGATTTTTTTCATTCTCCCTTTTTGTGATATTCAAGAAGATTGTTTCAGTTTCTCAAACAGCCTCCATGCCAATAATAGTAATCTTGCTGAAGCCTGGTGTGGTCACTCATCAGCATCAAGAGAAAAAATGTTTTGGGACTGAAATTTCTAACTGCTTAATCTGGCAGTGCGTGAGTCAGAACAGGATACAGATCTTCTACCTCTAGGTTTGAGCTTCACACTCTAATTAAACAAATAAAAGCAATTATAGGGAGGCTAGGGGATACATGCAGAGCATTTGGACAGGAGTCCATGCAGTTGTTGGGAAACACTAAGAATTCCAGGTGAGGTATCCCCTGCACTGTGAGCTGAGCACCCTGCTGGGATGGGCTCTGCCCCACCTCTGCTGCCCAGTGTGGGCAAACTCTGCTCTCTGCTCATGAAAATAACAGTGGTAATAAAGTAAATGCTTTTGTAATTATCTGAGATTTGTGTGAAAGACTAAAGGCACAGGTGAGCATAGTGCTCCATGTGAAAAGCTAGCCTGGGCTTTATGAGATTTTTAGTTGCCACCTTATTTTGTTTGTCACTTTAAAGCACTGCTGATTTGGCTTGCTGCTGGCAGGGAATTAAAATATGCCAATGTACATTTTGGTTGCCTCAAGCAAGTGGAGGGATTAATATATCTTTCTACCCTATGATACTTTTTTGCATTTAATTAAGAGATTTACAGACGTGCACACAATTATTATGACATAAAAGCATTGATCCAAATTTCCTCACATTAAAAGTATTTCTAAATAGTTCAAGAGCATAATGGCCCTTGTTTCTCAATAAGAGAAGGAAGCATTCCATTATTTATGAAGGAACATGCTAAAATATGCTTCTTGGTATACTTCTTGAAACTTAAGGTACATAAAAATTGCAAAGTCATGTCTGTTGTGTTTCAATAATTTTGGAACCCAAGGCAGTATGATGCTGGTGGAGTGAATTACTTAAAATTCAAAGGAATAAGATCTATTAATTAATAAAATGCTTTTGATCTTGGGAAATGAAAAATTTAAAGGATTTCTTTTACAAAAAAGAAAGAAACATACAATACTTCTTGCTCAGGGAAATGCAGGTGAAGTAAATGTTTGAATTTGAACTGTCAACTATCAACTTCATTTATTATTAACCTCTCATGGCCATGAGATTAACATTTTTATAAGTAATTGATCTGAAAAATAGTCCAAACAAATTACTGGCTTGTTGACTGAATAAAATATTCCCTGTTAACCTAAAGATTATAGACTGTAAATGTTTATCTACTGAGAAAGTAATCTCTTTTGAATTATAGACCATTGTTGAATATATTTGTCTTAAGAGCTGATCAAGCTGGAAAATAAGCTCATGTGAGAATGTGTGCATGGATATATAGATAACCCTTAAAATATTAGCTTTGTAACAAGTAATACTCCTCAGGAAAAACAGATTCCCATATAGATAATGCTTTTCTCAGGGAGGTGAAAGAAGTAATATGAGAAGATAAAAGCAGGTCTAAACACAAGTCTGTGAAATGTGGGTTTGAGGAGCAGTGTAAGAGGAGCAACTTGAGCCCACAGGTTTCCAGCAGAGACATAAAACCAAAAGCTAGCACAGAAGTGCTGTTAGGAAAAAAGTACAAGCAAGTATGAGATACAAAGGTGCCTTCTGGTTTACTCTTACTTTCATGGGGTTTTTTTCTCTCTGGCCATATTTGTGGTGTGGGTGGGGGGAAAAAGACGGACAAAAATGCTTCAGGAAAAATCTTCATTCTCCTTATAATCTCCTGAAGTGCATCACTTTATTGTTTGAGAATTTTTATTGCTTGAAGTCTGCACATTATGTATGAAAAAAAAAGGAAATTCAGTTTAAAAAAAAAGCTTATTTGTGGAACATCTGTTCTTGAAATCTGCAGAGTGAAACAAGCTTCCCTTTCACAGCTGTTGTCTTCCCAGCAAGTGAGAAGAATACTATTCTAGACCCGTGATTTCTGATCCTATCTCTGCCCAATCACTTGAAGCATCAAAGAACAATGACACAATCCCTTGGACAGTGGCAGAGTTACCTGGCTGAAAAGAGGCTGTATACAATGACATTGCTCCAGAATATTCCTCCTAGCACTAAGAATTTGCAGTGCAGGGACTGTACGAGCCCGAGATGGGTGTCAATGAGGTAACTAAAATCAAGGTTTCTAATTTGTCGAGTAACCAGTGACAGATGCTGTCCTCCTAAAGGCTTTTTACGTAGCATAAGAAAAAAATCTGCTGCCAAACAGGCTTCTGATCTTCCCAGATCTCTTTTCCTTCAGTTTTTTTTTTGTTTTTCCCCAAACCCTTGCTCTGATTAGAGAAGGAAGAACAGAGGATATGAACTTTGAGGCATGCATGACATCTTTACGGTACTTCTCTGGCTGTGAGAATGAATTTATGGCAACTACCTGCTTCCCTATGGCCTGCACTGATTGCTGTAATGTTTTTGGTTAGGGAAACAACCATGAGGAGTTTCTGAGAACATCCTGCCCCCAAGGCCTGTCTGCCCCATTGATTTATCCACTCACAGGCTGAGTCCTCTGCATTACTCTGATGTAGGCATAAACGGACTTGAACAGACTTAAGAGCCAACTGCCTGTCCCACCCTAAAAAGCACTAAGATTTTTTTTTTTTTTGATGAGCAAGTTGAACAGAACAATTGTGAAGACCATAGCTTACTGATTTGAAACTGGCCACTGCACACAGAGCAATGGTTAATCTTTTTTTTTTCTTTGTTTTAAGGGTTGTCTGCTTACTGACATCTATCACAATATAGACCCCCAATACTACTAGTCACTACTTCAAGATAAAAATAGCTGGACATCTGAAATACAGTGTGAAAGCTTGTAGTTTTTAAGATACACAGGGAAAGGCCATTTAGTATATACAAAGATCTGCAATTTTACAGGCACTTAATAGAATCACAGAATCACTCAGGTTGGAAAAGACCTCTGAGATCATTGAGTCCAACCTATGGACACAGACTTTAGCAACATTTTAGTTTGGAATGTGCTTGTGCTAAACAATTTTCACACCTGGAAATGGACTCTCCAAGTCACCATATTATTGGTAAATTCAAGGCAATGGAACTGAATGGAAGTAAAACAAGGAGACATCCATGTCTGCACCCACAGCTACCCTGGCATGCAGGAGCAGTGAAGCCTTTGGCTTCCCATATCCCAAAAGGGGATGACAGCTCTTACTCAGCTACAAGGAATTCTTGGATAATGAAAAAATTCTGCCAAAATTCTAAATATTCTCATTTTCAAGAAAGTTTTTACAAAAAAGTTTTCTCACATTTTAACTTTCAGTAATTACTGGCATGCAAGTACTTTCCTGCCAGAAATCTCCTACTCATACATTCATCAGTCTTGTCCCCATTAGGATATAAGCATACCTTCCTTCTCAATCCAACTGGTATGTCCCAAAAATGAAAAGGGTTTTGTTTTTTATTTAATTACTTAGTGATGCTGAAATGAGGCACACAGAGTTGCTGGCAGGGTAAGTTTACGTTTGTCCTAAGTAAGGAAAACACAAAGCAAAGGAGATGAGGTAGTAATTATTATAATGACTTTTGTGGGTGGGAACTGAGAAAAGACTTGAACTCAGTGCACCAGTATGAGTTTCTTAAATTACAATGTCAGTAGAAGTTCCTGTACAAGTAGGAGGCTCAGGATTATGCATACAGGTATGTGCATGGGTGCCTGCAGACACCACACCACAACCCCAACCATCAAAGTCTCCATATGTGGTAAATAACCTCAATGTTCTAGAAGCTTTTATAACTGAAAAAGCGCAAACGTGCTCTCTTTCTCTTCATTTCCTTCCTCCATTAAGTCTAAATATAGACCATAGGCTGTTCAGAAAGGCTACTATGTTTTCTACTGTCTTTTCACAGGCACTGAGCAAATATTCAGGATTCAAACTCAATTTCTCATGAGCTATCCCATGGTACAACTCATGCATGGAGTTGTCAGAAGTTAATTCTCACAAGCCATGTGATGGAAATTATTTTTTCAGTAGCAAATACAATGCAAGTGATTGACAAGCAGATTTTCTGAAGGATGTTTCATTTAAATAGGGAAGAAGAAATTAAGGTGGAGATAGGAGGAAAAAGAAAACACTATTGAACCTGACATTACTAGCAAGGCAGAATTAACAGAAAGGCAAAAAACCCCAAAATATTACAGCAAGGAAGTGATAGAAGGCCCTGAAAGCAAACATGGGATACTAACACTGTGGACCATATCCCCCTATATTTTTGATCCCACTTACTTTCATTATATTATACCAATATTTTATTCCAGCTATTTTATTTTAGTGATGTTGGCTTTGGTCCTTTCTCTGTGGTTTGTGTGAGCTCTTGGTCCCATAGAAGGTGCAACAGTTCTGCAGTGATGCTACCACAAAGCAGCTTTGAGACCTTAATTTTTTAACATTTCACTCAACATTTCTTATGTCAGCATTTTTAAAAAGATGTTTAAAATTTTGAAATGAGAACTGTTAATAATAGTATGAGCCAGTGAAAAAATGAACACAGAAATGAGCTGAGCTTTAAAAGAAACATTTTATTTGGTAAAAAATAAAGGTAATAAATTATTTCAAGGCAATTTTTGGTTTGTATTTGTACATACACAGTATACCCATAACATAGCTGCTATGTAATCCAGGAATTCCATCTTCAAAAAAAAAGGATTTACATATCAAGTAGTTTTAAATTAAACCAGCACAGTCCTTTACATCTGTCAGTATTGAAACCAACTTGATGGAATTCTTTTCCCATGCTCCCCACCCACCAAAATGACCCAGGAGAATCCATTCTGGGTCTTGTGTATTTGTAGCATCCCTCATGCTTCTTTTGCATCATCTAGATTAGTGACTCAGCTTTTTTTAATCAAAGAGCAATTATGTTTCCTGCCATGCTGGTACACTAGCTTTCATTTTCAACTGGTAAAATGTTCAACTGGTAAAATATTATGAATATTCACTTGTGATTTCATCTTCTGATTTTACTTGTTTCCTTTGTTGTGTGTGAAGATACCTGCCAATGCTTTTCAGTTTTGTCTTTGTTTTTTCAGTAATTCAAATTCACATCCATATCCTCTTCTGAAATCGAATGGATCATCACAGATCCACATACTGTTTTAAAGAAGACTGATCTAAACTCTGAAATCAGAGTAACATTGTCATACCAGCACATGTGACATTTGAAAGAAACATATCAGACGTGATGTCCAAATGTGGTGTTGCCATGGGTCAAAATCAGACAGGACTCAAACAAAACAATGAAAGTACTTAGTCAACAATTACCCACAATACATCAGCTAGGATTGCACCGAGAGTTTTAATACCAAAATCTAACAAAACACATATGCCTGGTATGCCTTATCCTGGGATGGCCTAGTTTAAAAATCTAAGCATGTTTTTAATGCCTCATTGGAATAGTTCTTCAGAATAATATCCAAGAGCTTAGGAAGCTGTAGATGATCAGTCAGAATTTTGAGTACATTGATTGTTAAATGAGGCAAGAACAGACACACAATAGACATGCAGGAGTCCAGTGTTTGAATGCTAATTAATTAGTTGCATTCATTTCTCAAACACAATAAAATATTGTCACTGGTGCTCAGTCTTTCAAATATTTCTGGTTCAACTGGCATAAATTCCATGTGCTCTGGAGAGAAAAGAAGCAATTTTTCTCCCAGCTGTATTTACATATGGAAGCAACACTATCAAAATAAGCATGTATCGTGGCCCACGCATCAGAAATTATTGGTTTTCCCTCCAACTATCTTTTGCACTTAACCATTGAATTTTTAGATATTTTAACACATATGGTGAAAGAAAGATGCGTAGCCTTCACAGAATCTTCTCCTGAAGGGATGTCAAGTAATTTTTAGCAAACCAGATTCTCCTCCAGAAATACAGAGATATTTTGAAAAAATTCACAAAGATATATATGAAAAAAAAAAAAATTATTTCTATCTTTTAGAAGAAGGGACAGGCAACTCAGGACAACCACAAGGATATTGTGAGGCTTTGCAGGGAAAAAATTAGAAGGGCCAAAGCCCATCTGGAATTTAACCTGGCCACTGCCAGAAAAGACAATAAAAAAGCCTTCTATAAACACATCAGCAACAGGAATAATGAGGAGACTCTCCATCCTTTCTTGGACATGCAGGGGAAACATAGTCATAAAGGATGAAGAAAACACTGAGGTCCTTAATGCCTTCTTTGCCTCAGTCTTTACTAGTAAGACCAGTTGTTCTCTGGGTACCAGCCCCCTGAGTTGGAAGACAGGGACAAGGAGGAGAATTAAACCCCCATAATCCAAGGGGAAATGGTGAGATACCTGATACACCACTTAGACACACACATCTATGGGGCTGGATTGAATCTACCCAAGGGTACTGAGGGAGCTGGCAAAAGTGCTCACTGAGCCCCTTTCATCTACCATCACTCCTGCTTAACTGGGGAGATCCCAGGTGACTGGAAGTTGGCAAATGTGATGTCAAGCTACAAGGACCAGAGGAGGATGCAGGAAACTACAGGCCCGTCTGCTCTGATCTGGGTGCCAGGGACACCATTTCCCACAGCATTCTCCTGGAAAACTGGATGCTCACGGCTTGGATGGGTGCACTGTTCACTGGGTAAAAAACCAGCTGAATGGTCTGTTGGTGAATGGAATCAATTCCCACTGGCAGTCAGCACAAAGGTGTTCCCAAGGGCTCAGTGTTGGGGCCAGTCCTGCTTGGTACCTTTATTGATGATCTACATGAGGAGATCACATGGACCCTCACTCAGTTTGCAGATGACACCAAGTTAACTGGGAGTGTTGATCTGCTGGAGGGTCAGAAGGCTCTGCAGAGGGATCTGGCCAGGCTGGATCAGCAATAGTGCGGCCAGCAGGACCAGGGCAGTGATCGCCCTGTGCTTGGCACTGGTGAGGCCACACTTTGAACACTGTGTTCAGTTCCAGGCCCCTCACTACAAGAAGGGCATTGAGCTGCTGGAGTGTGTCCAGAGAAGGGCAACAGAGCTGGTGAAGGGTCTGCAGCACAAATTTTACAACTTAGTCAACATCACAAAAGCAAAACTTAGAACTACTAGCTTTGCTTAACAGCAAAGGAACTCTGTTCTGAGTTCTCCAAGAGCAAATGTTTTCTTCCATCCTATTTACAAGTACAGAAAAGCATTCTCAGAACATGCAACATGTTTGGCATCATGTGAAATGTGAATATTGTAGACCTAACTGTAACTCTTAGAGATGAAAATTATGAAACATTTCAGACCCCGTATAAAGGTATCCAGACATCTATCTGTAAGCACCTCTCTGAAATAAGGAATGAAATGGCAAGACAGTCTTTTGAGCATTGCAGTCTCCTCTCTTGTCACTGGGGTGCTAATGGAATACGTACTTGTGCAAGTGAAGACAAAATTGGAGGAACATGCTTCAATTACCCATGAACTACTGCAGCTTTATGTTGCTCTAACTCTCCTGGCTTAAATGAAAACAAACTAAAAAAACCCTAAGTACTGTACTGTGCAATACAACGTTCATATGGGGAATAAATTACACTAAGTACCATGGTAACCCTACTGATCTCTCTGCCTTACACAGTTGCAAAGCTACTTGTTAATTGTACAGCTTACCCCACATAATGCTACAAATGAAAAAACATATGTATATATCATACAGCTTAGTAGAGTCATTTTAAATTTTATTTTTACATTGTCCTGCAACAAATTTTGGTATTTTTTATGATGTCTTATAAACCACAACATGCTTTAATACATTTCAGAAAGCTGAAAAATGATCAAACAGTTGCTGTCTTTGAATAGTAATTTCTCACCTATGCACAAACATCTAGTGCCTGATAAGCTTTTTGTTTTTCTCAAGGTTTGTCACAAATACTACTATCTTCATTCATTAGACAGCTGGCAACTCACTTTTTCTTGATTTATTATCTTTCTTCACATCTAGTTCATGTCTGTTAGCATGAATAAAGAGGGCAGTGCAAGGTCATTAATAAGAGAACCAAAAATTTTGAAGTCTGAGAGGCAGCAAAAGCGGTTTATTATGAGGCTGAAGAAATGAAGCAATTTATTCACTGTATATTATGTAGGGGTAGTTTATTTATGACACAAATTGAATGAGCAGTGTATGAGGAGCCTTCACTGTCCTCTGCTCCCAAGAGTGCTCAGCACCCTCAGCACTGCCTAACTGTTCAGCTTTCACAGAACTGAGTTACACATTCAGAGATGTGTGACAGTGCTAATGGAGTTTTATTTCATGTGGGAATGACATGACATTTTTTATGGATTTCACAACCCCCAAGCCATGTGGCCAAACTGTCATGCATGGCAACAGCTGCTACTTCACAGCCTCACAAAACTGGGAGTGCATTGGGTGTGTGCGGGTTGAAAAACCTGGAACGCGCAACACGCATTTAGGACACACTGAATGAACTGCATCTCTTTGGAAAGGCAGAAATGTCAAGACAAGCTTTGGGAAAATAAGTTCAAAAATACAAACTCCAACTTTTCCTTCCAGAAATTTTCACATACTTTTTCTCTGCTGATATAAGGATTTTTTTGTCCCCTATATTTTCCTTTTTATTTTATAGACAACTGGGTTCCCATGGAGACACAGAGCAACCACATCAGACATCAGTACATCAGACAGTACTGGGTGAGCATTTTCCCACTAACACAGGTTTTGGAGGGAACAAATGAACGCTTGGTCCTTGTAGCACCTGTGGACCCCCCCAGTGGGCTTCCCAACCTTCAAAGCTGTAGCTGCAGGCAGGGCATTAAGCTGCTCTTCCTATGGTGTCAAGCAGAGCCTTATCCTCCCCAAGCAGCACTGGGTCTTGTTACATTCCTGAAATAGTGATGTCAGTACATTAAGAGTCTGATCCTACTTCCCCTGAGGTCCGTGGAATTCATTTTAATTAACCTTGGATCAAGCCTTAGTGTAGACCATTCCTATGTAATAACTCTCAGAGATCTGAAAATGAAAAAAAAATGCTAGTTCTACAGAGTTTTTTTTTGCACTTTCAAGTCTATGAGCAGGCTCTTTACTCAAGGATCTTAATCTTCTGTGCGGGTGAAAAACAGCAGTATGTATCTACAAACACAGGTGACTTGGTAAATTAAAATATCTGCCTTATGAGGGCTCTTTAATTAGCAATCTACTTTGAAAAATACAGTAAAATACTTCTAAATTTCATGAGTATAGATTTCCCAAAGCTTATTACAATATGGAGAGCACTGTCACCTCTAAACTTGCCCCAAGACCCTTGTTCTCCCTCTCTCATCTCCTTCCCAAATACAGCTCTGCCTACAAGAGTATGTCAGAGATCACTAGAAAGGAAATGAAAGATGACAAAGGAAAACTAAAGATCTTCCTAAACTACCCACCATTTTTAGCACCAACTGCACTTCAGTTCAGGTACTAGCCTGGACAAATGTCCAACTGGCTAAAAATGTTTAAGTGTTTTAAAAAGTACAGTATGGCATTGCTGTTATCTCCATAGCTGTGGAAGTACATTGTGCCTATGCTGAAAACATGCCTTGAGAACTAAGACACTCCTTATCTTGGGTCTGAACATGTTGTGTCTGTTGGGACAGAATATTTAAATTTAAATGTCCGTTTGGGAAAAATATTAACTATGGCATTTCATCAAGGAATGAACAAAGTGCTCACCAAGAAATTAATAAAATCTTTTGTGATCACAGGTAATGGAGAGACCTAAACTTTCAGCAGAGGACTGAGATGCAAGTCTTTGTCAGTCATATAAATAATTAGCATCCCCACAATGAAAGAGCTGTTGCTACAATGCATGAGCCCTAACAGAGGTGCCTAAGAGCTTGAATAAAAAGCTGACATTGCTTCATTGAAATCACTGACAGAAACTACAGTGACTTCATGGGAACCCGAGCAGGTTCCCAGTGAGAAGTAGATTTCCATTTAAAATCTATTCCCAGGGCCATAGGTAGATAAGACAAATTAACTTCATCTAACTGGTGCATTTTTGCCTTTTTGGTATTTCTTTCCAAAAAATGATGCCAAGACCTTCATGGTGGACTCCTCCATAGAACACTGTGGGACCTTTCAGATCTAAGACTGAAGTTTTCTCCTAAAACTCTCTCCTGAAACACAAAGATCTGTATAAGAATTCTAAGCTTTCAGCAGGGATATTTAAAAAAAAATCTGAATTTCGAACAAAACTGTCACAGAGTATCTTACAGCTAAATGGTTATGGAGTCCTTCTAAGACAAAACTTCACAGCCAGGACAGGGTAAGCCAGTTGAATGTTCTGGCTGTGCACTGCAGATGTGAAGTGGATGCCATGCTGCTGCCTAAACACACCACCACACCTCTGTTTTTGTAAGCACTAACCTATTATTGAGAATTTTTTATGATACAGAGGTTCAGATAACCAAATATCCCTTAGACTGCAGTTAGGTGCCTCAATCTCTTCACTGAAGTTTAATACCTTCTACTATCACCATTCACTGATACTTTCTCTGTCTTAGGAAAGGTGTCTTACCATTTGATGTGGTTATTTTCACAAAACTCACTTTTAGCTGCCTAATTCCTCATGGGCTTGTAATAGTCATCCTGACATAAGGCCATTAAAGCCACGAAATACCTGGCCACAGTTGCAAAAATATCTGGCAAGATTTAAAACAGTTGCATGTGAAACTCAAAAACTTACCTGAGAAATGGAAGTCCACAGAATTTTTTTTTGAAACACCAAATAGAAAAATGTAATAAAAAAAAGCTTTTTTAACGAAGGCATTACAGAATACTGGCATGCTGTACAAATGTAATTAACCCATTGAAATTTAAACTAGTTGTAGGTTATGTCCAAGGCACCTTTTCTATAAATAGTTTTTTTTAATGCTCATTCTACATTCACACTAGTTTAACCATGTAAACAAGTCTGTGAAAACTCAGATTAAGGTCACTTTCAAATCTGTATGCCAAATACTTCAGAAAAATATCATATTACATAGAAAATTCAATAAAGTAAGACAGATCCATCTACCACCTGAACAGCTCAGTAGATGCTAGGGGGTAAATTATAACAAGATGAAACCTAAAAGAGGTTTCCAAAAATTAAAGATAAGTAACATGCAATGCATTAACATTTATGTTTATCATTTGAAAGTGTACATAAATGTTGAAAAAATATGATTTACTATTCCTAGTGCTATCCTATTTTTGAAGGGCAAATCTTTGGAAACAGTATTATCTGAAGTTTAAAAACATCCCCCATCTTTTTTACCCCATGTTTATTAATCTTACAATATGCTAGAATGTATTTTCTTCACAAGGAAAATGTATAAAATAATCTTACAATATCAACACTATAAACAACTTCCTTGAGACATCTGGACACAGAATTTCTGTGAAGATTTAAGTATAACAATTCTAGAATAATTATTTTTGAAAATATGTACATTTGTTCCAATGTCCTAGACCCAAGAAGAAATCCAAGTAAACTCTACAAAAGTTAGCCACGAGTCTTTGTCCAGTTAAGATAATGTCCAGCTTTGCCAGTCTTGCTGTATTTCAATATAATCAACAAAATTATAACATCACTTGTTTTTGTGTAGGAAGTTCCCAAACTTTTGCATAAATCCTCTCAGCTTGTTTTCATTAGGCTGCAATGGGTGGTAAGCAGTTGAGTTGTAGCTGACCATGTGATTACTCCTGCCATAATTATTCCCTAAGGTCTTGCTTTTGATATCTGATAGATGTGAACTGCTGTTGGCTGCATTTCCTGCAGGTTGGCTGGCATTTTCCATCTTGCAGAACGGCTCAAAGCGACTGTAAACACGCCTTTCACTCAAACGAGATCTCAGCTCTTCTTGGTGCTTTGAGCCTGTCAGCTGGGGTGTCACTGAACTTGCTCTTTGGAGAGCAGAAACAGGAGCACTTTCAGAAGTAGCATTTGTGGAGATTTCCTTTGCATCTTGATACTGAATCTGTTCTGTATTAAATCTTGGAGTAGATGGATCTCCTGCAGTTTCTATGAACTTACTTTCAAGGGGGCACAAGAGAGGACATTTTTTATTGCTCTCATCAGATGGAGGTTTTGGAGATTTCGGTGACTTTGGAGACTTTGTTGGACTCCCAGTGACATCTTCTTTACTTCTGTTCAAACTACCTTGAGAATTTGATGATGAATTTCTTTTTCTCCTTGGGGAAGAATCTGTCTTATTTTCAGAAATCTTTGGTTTTTGATTCTCATCTTCAGAAACCAATGTGTCAGAACTACTACACATTCTGTAAAAGGCAGGACCTTTGTTTTTTGACAAGTTTTCTTTCTTGTCTGGTGTCAGATTAAGAAGTGACCGCAGTTTCTGGGATCCTTTCTTCAGAAAACTTGGGGAATTCTTACTTTCTTTCTTTGATGTGCAATCCTTACTAGACTCCTCCCTGCTAGCTTCAGTGAGAGCTGCCATGGAGATTGCCTTGCTAGCAGTTGGGCTCTTTAGCTCTCCTTTCAGGTCCTTTTCCTCCTGGGATGAGTGGTTGGTCACACTATGCAAACTTTTAGCACTCTTCAGCATGTCTTCTGGAAGTTTTGGACTAACTGGCTGCTTAAGTCTATGCCTAGTCAACGTGCTGTAAACATAATTGGATGCGTGTTTGTTGGTACCAGGATCCAATATGGACTTGGAATTAAACATGGGAAAACTTCTCCTTTTGAGCATATTTTCATTTTGGAGGTTCTTCATATTTTCTGCATGTTTGTCTGTACACAGTGTTGTGTACAAATACAGTGATGAGTCGCCAGCTGCATTTGAATTTACACTAGGTTTTGTGTTGTCTGCAATCTGAATTCTGTGGCCTGTTGGTGCATCTGATTTAAGAGGAGAGTTTGTGCTAAGCTCCTCTACATGATTATCCGTTCCATCTTCCACACTTTGAGCATGGTTAGATGTCCCCTTGGGTGTTGCACTTCCCTCTGACCCAATTATAGTTGAATTTGAAGAACTTGCACAGCTGCTTACTTCCTGCTGTTCAGGTAAAGTTGGCTGAAACACCAATGACGATCGCAAGCGAGAATGAGAGTACAGTGCATGAGCTTTAATATTTTCAGCTGGGTCATAGCTATCATATCTGTCACCCAAGGCTGACCCATTTGACTCTACTGGATAATCTGTCTGGTCATTCAAATAGGACTTTATTCGCCAGTTACGTAGGAATGATTTTGTTGTGTGCTCAAGGGTTGGCATCCTCTGCTGCAGATGGCGGATGTGATTATCTGTCCCATTAAAAGACCTCCGCACAATTGAATTTCTCTCCGCAAGATTTACCTTTGGCCGTGAGAACTGATCAGCAAAACTTTGTTGGGGAATATTGTAGTTATTTGCATATCCTCCTCGTAATGATGACACAATACTAAGGCTATCAGATGGCATTTTCCAAGTATTTGGTAGATTGTTTGCTCTGTTAATAGCTCTGTTGAGCAATAGGTAAGGTGTCCTTTCTGGCTTCTCTCCAGCATAACTATGTCTCTTCCAGTGCTCATTTTTTTCACTAGGTTGATACTGCTGGACTGGATTTTGAACATTAAAAGCTGGATTAAATGGTTGCTTATTATAGGCTTGATTTCTCAAGCCATATTTATCTATTTCATTTCCTGCATATCTTCCACGAGATTTCCAAACAGGATCTATCTTGAGAACATTGTCTTGCCTACCAAAAAGGTTTCTTTGGCTAGAAACTGAAGCCAAGGAAGATACTGAATGTTGGTACGTATCATTATCCCAGAGCGTCTTGCGACTGTTTACCCGCACTAATTCTGGGGCAAACGAGCTAGGAATGGAAGAACGGGCATACAGTGTCCTGAACTCTTCATCAAAGGATTCAACAAGCTGTCCTGTGATAACCTGAACCATGCTGAGGTTGGTTTTTTCAAATGACCACATAAAGCTGAAAGAAGAACAAATGACCAATTAGATACAGTTCTTTTGAGCTAAAGTATTACACCAGTCCTTCTTGAGAAGAAAGCTTTTACACAAACCTTGGATTTGTAAAAGTACCTTCTAAACAAATAAGTTGAGGGCATGATTCATGTAATTTGGACTCAGAAGGTCCAATCTAACACCAGTTAAATTCAGATGGATATTTTCCACTGATTTCAGTGGGAGGAGGAATGAGTCTATTACTACCCTTACGATTGCCCTTATAAAAAGTATTCTAAAAATGGATTCACAAATGTAGAACCGTAAAGTACAAATATCTAATGGAAAAAAAAAATCACTTCTACAAAGTCTATGGCAGGACTAACCTATAACCACTGTATTAACTCTTCAGTCAGAGAATGCTACTGTGTGATTATGTTGTGAAAAAATACATTGGAAATAACATGCAGGAGTGCTTCAGCAACTTTGAATGTACTTCATTATAAACATTTTCAAAAAGATGCATCTCATAATTTAAAAAAAGTTTAAATTTTCTAGTATGCACACTGCATTGTATACGAAAATGTCTTTTAATTGTAATGATAATGCTTTGATAATGCTTTTTCTCTTTTCTACTGTAAAAGACTGAACACATGCTCAAAGCTAAGTAGCTGCAATTAATTTACAGCTACAAAATGAGATAAAATAAATTAACATGTACATTAAGGATGCTGCAATGAGACTAATATGGAGTGAAAAATATACAATTTGTAGGTTACAATAATGGGAAAATTTGTTTTGAAATCCTATTTTCATGAAAAAAGGAAAAAATTAAAGAATTTATTTACTTGCATTTTTCTTCTAGATGTCAGAAAACAGGTTAGTTTTGTTCAAAAGAATAGCTTACTGATTAAGGGTTTTTTTGGTGTTTTTGTATTTTTTAGGAAGTTACAGTGTATCGAGATTAAATGAAATCATGCTGTGTAAGTTCTTTTCCTATTAATTCTCACAATTAAGAGTAACATGTAATACTTGAAAAAAACCCTGAACTTTAAATTAGGTTCAGTGACAGAGTTCAGAAAGACTTGTTTTTTCTGTCACAAATCACTAGATTCTTTTATAAAGAAGGCCTAATTTCTACAGAAATGGATGATTCCAGCCCCTGTGGTGCAAGTGGTTTTTTTTTCAAATTGGAATGAGAAAACCTATCCCATTCTCACGGACTATGACACTATGTGTAGATGTCAAAGCATGCAGGCTCTCCCTGCAGTCTCTTACCCTGAGTCATTTATGAACTTGTCACTTACCTCACTACCATTTATACATGTCAGTCTGAATTTGGGGCTGGCTGAGTCTTGGAGGAAATAAAAGGTCAGATTTTCAAAAGCTTACTGTGGTGGAAATCTATGAAAGGCAATGGCTGTGGATCTGGCACCCAGGCACTATGCTGGCAGAAACTAACTCACTTGGGCAAAGGAGAAAAGTGTAGCATGAAAAGAAGGAAAATATTTAACAATGTGTGAGTTAAGACTGTCTCTGCTTTAACTTAGGTTTTTTCCAGCTCTGCAAGGCTGTAAGTTCTTCCAGCCTGTTTTGCACACATACACTGGAAACACAAAGGAAAAGAGAATACAGAAACTTATCTAAACACAGAGAGAGACATGGGCAATTTTGAATTTGACCATCATATACAAGAGAGCCACAAAATCAGTCTCTAATGTTAGCTTTAGAAGATTATTACATGGAGGAACTATCTTATGAAAAAATTTTGACACTCACTTTTCTGGAGTGAATGTTAAACAAGAATAATTCAGACAACATAAGACAAATCAGGATTTTTTTCTTTTTAGCAACTCTTCGGCTGTAGCAAAACCTATATCCTTTATTTCTTATTTGTGAAAAATGAACAGAGGATCTCTTAGGCTAGTTATCAATAAGTATGTATGAAAACTTGTTAAATTACAGAAAACATAATCAAATTTACCCATGTGATTCCCAAGAACAAATACAAAAGAAAAACAAACACAAAACCCCAAAATTTGCTATGGCAGCAGTACTCAGATGACAGGTTTGCTACAGACACTTCAGTGATTGATCTTACCTATAAGAACCATATATGACTTTCTTACAGTCAACAAGAATAAATTTTTGTTCCATTTTTCCATGGAATTTTGCTCCTGTTTTAGAATAGTAATCTTGTCCTTTCACTGTCCGCACCCTCATATTCTGAAAAAGACAATCAAAACACTTCATCTACTGTAGTCCATGTTTAGCATTCAGGGGGCTAAAATTCAGAGGAACAGTAGGAGTGAAGTTAAATTATTATACATTAATAAATTCTGCAGGGAATGAAATGCTGATCAAACTTATTGCCTAGGGACCCAAAATGGTCAATTACTCTTTTGTCTTCAAAACTGATGAGACTCTCTAGGTCTCAGAAAATGAAATTCCACTTTTCCATAGCCACAAATTCAGAAAAGAGGTTCTGGCAGAAGATATCTTCAATAGGGGAAAGAGGTTTTGTACTGTAAAAAACAATTCTTTCCATCAGCTGATGCACATGTTTATATGATTTCCAAGTACCTCAGCTAATCATAGAGAACACTTAAAAGAGACAGGATCACTTTTATTCTAATTGAATAAGGCTGTTGTGTCTACAAATACATATACTCTACTCTGAGATCATCCACTGAATGATACCACTTGGTGTCAGAATTCCTTGAAGTTTTACCACCAATAAAATTTATCTATCAGCTTTGCACCATGAGATTAATCACATTTTTAAATTCAGAGACACAACACAACGTGCATAGGTAGCACAAACTCAATGCAGCAGCTAATTTTGAATACTATTAAGCTTTATGCTTTATTCATGCAAACTCAGTAAATGGCACTTGGGAAATTTTCTACGCTGGATCTCAAAAATATTTGAATTTTTATCCCAGACTACTGATGAAACTGATTCAGCTAAGTCAGCATCTTGTAATTTTTCTCTCTCTACTGACACTTGGGTTTTTATGCTCACAGAAACAGAAAATTTGAAGGAAGTTGTTACTATACCTCATGGACTGTACTAATAACAAATTTCAAAAAATTCTTATGGGAATGTAGAAAAAAAAAGACATTTAACAGAAATTGTTACACAAAAGGTGCTTACTTATAGAAAAACTGAAATTTATATTCAATGCAAACCAACCTACAAGCATCTACTTCATGTAACTATGAGACAAAATGACATAAAAGCAGCTTGGAAGATAACTGTGAATGATCACAATATTTTCTGTAGTTTCTAGTCTTGGAATAGTTTTTGTAGCAACCCTAAGCTTTCCAGTGGGAGTAAAATCCATAATTTAGCATTGGCAGTAAAAACCAAGAATCAACATGATTATGACATACTCTCTACATATGGAAATGGTGGAATGTAAGACTTGTGAATAGATAGGAATGTCCCACTTCACCAGGACTGCTACAAGGGCAGGCTGCAGATCACAGCAGATGTGCTCTGCAAAGGTCAGCTATAGGTGGAAGGGCTGTTCATGAGGAAAAGACTGTGTACATGGTAATTCCAGCAAAATG
>WBNO01005452.1:93543-121474 GCA_013400575.1 Peucedramus taeniatus | reverse complement strand
GCATATGCTACCTGTGCCATCCATTTAAATTCTTTTCTCCCTAAATAAGAAACATCCCCAGATGAATAATTGCCATAAAAGTGGCTAACTTTTCTCCCTTAGCTATTGGCTTTCTTTGTGACTGTCTCTTAAAATTGCAGGAGGTTTCTTTTTTTCACCTTCTAGCCACTCAGTTTAGGACTGCAGCACAATCCTCTTGTCTAGCACTGCTTAATTCTGCTACTTCTCTGCTCTGTCTTTTTCTTCTGATTTCTAATCAGACTTAATGTATTTGGTTTCTCTCTTATTTCGTGTGTATTATTTTCATGAATATGTAGTGTCTTGTACCTTAATTATGTTGGATGTTTAATTTCTTTTTAGCCTGATTATTACCTTTACCTTTTTTTACCTTCATTAATAAAGTCTTTCAGGATCTAGTTCCTATAAAATAATCTTATCTACTGAAAAATCATAAACATTAGTCCATACTTATCTGTTACTTTTAAAGTTTTGATCCATGCCTATCTGCTGTAGGAGCAACAGTAAATTTAAGTGATGGAAATGCATGTAGAGATAACTTAAACTACAGCTACTGTTGCATACCACATTATTGGTTCTGGCTACTGAAAAAGCAGTTGAGTTGCTACTGTCTCAGATGAACTTTGATATTCACCTGTGACAAGTACTTAAATCTAGCCTCAGAAGACTTTGAAAAACCCTGCAAATACTGTATTATTGTGCTATTTTATTTTGTTCTAGTGAAAAAGGTGGGGAAAAAGTGACCCATATTATAATTATGCTTTTGAATTTCTTTGTTTCTTGTGCACTTGCAGTGTTTTTCAATTCCATATGCTCTGCTTTCCATTATTAGTCATTTGAACTTAATACATTGTGATATTAAGACTAGAAAATTGCTTTGGTTAATAGAATGAAAATTTTATTTTCTAAAAACCTTAATCATCAGAAAATCACTGATAGAAGCTACTCGGCTTTAGACATTTTCTTTAAATCCAGTGTGCAGCCTTTTCTATCACAGATATATAATGGATAAGGGAATATGACCTTTGACCATATCTGGTCTGCCTCTTCAGATTATTCCAGTTCTGTAAAAAAGTTAAACAGTATTTAATGCTTCTGTACAGAGAAATCAATTACATTTTGAAATTATACTATATAATGAGATATAATAATAGAATTACTATAGAATTAATAGAATAAGGAAGAGATTAATTCAAAACTGAATTCAGAATTAAGAACTAAATTGAGTGATCCTCCTGGTCTAAAAGGGCAAGGACACTCATTGTAACAAGACTTATGTTATCACACATGTTGAATAGAGCCGTGATATTATATTAAAAATGCACTTGTTAGCAAAATATTGTGCTCTACTATTGTATTTCATTTTAGTTGCTACTGTGAGGGATAAAGTGAAAATTTTTGCTCGAAAATGGTATTTTTCTTCCTGTGCATAATACAGTCTACTTGTATGACTGGTTATGGAAATGGATTGCATTGTGATTGTAATTTTAGTCCACTGTAATTTTATCAAGCACAAAATGTAAACTTGTGTTCTGGTACATCTTGGATAATTAATTTTTGGACACTTAGTTTCCCATATAAATATCAAAGGGACTTTTCATGACTATTACAAATCTTACATGTTTCTTAAATGTACCCCTATTTGTCCTTATGTCTTGTAATGTTTCTCTCGAAACCCAAGAGCTTAGGAATGGCTGCATGGAACCCAGCAGAGGTGTTATTCCTCTGTCTGTCCTGTCATTAAGGATTTCTAGAAGGTATATTTCATTTTCCAGTCACTAATATTGTAGGATCTCCATGAAGTTGTCTATCTTCCACTCTGATGATTGTCCAGACCCTTAGTTTTTCACTAAAATGGACACACTAAAAAAATTTGATTGCAAACCTTTGTTTCAAGATACAGTATGAGGGGAAGAAAAAAAAGAATTAGACATTTTGTTCAGCATATTACATGTAATCAGCAATGCACAGGAAAAATTGGTTATGAAAATCTACAGCAGTATCAATGCATAGAGGACTGTTACAGAAAAAATTACTGTGATGCCATTTTCATCAAAATAACTGTTGAGAAGAATACAGGCAATGACTATTAAGTTCTAAAACAGTTGAGAAACAATGCAGATAAAAATCATTTAGGTGCTGCTGATAGGAATGTTTCTGTTCTGGGAGCAGGCATTGTGAAGACAACCTCAGAAACAGGAAAAAGGGAGGAGGAATAGATGATGCAGCAATTTATTGCTTCATTTCCATTTTCATAGTCTACTGCTTTGATTCTCCTCATAAAGTGCTCTTTGTCTACTATTCCCTTCTTTATCTTTCTTAAAGTTGCTGGTACAGAAAACTTGCCCTGCTATGAAAATGGAGGGCACACAGTAGCCTACCAAAATAAAACTCAAAAGTTGCCTAACACATCAGTAGATCTGTACAGTCCCTTGAGTCATATCTGGGTGGCAGACAATAAGTTGACAGTTGTGTTCAGCTACTGAATACAATTTTTTGGGAGTTGTTTTGTTACTTTTTCTCTTTTGAGTTCCTTTTGCAAAATTTTTAAGTCCTTCACTTAAGTGCAAAGTGCTTTATAAAGAGTAATTGAAAGCACCAATGCTGTGAGGTGGGTAAAGTTGCTTATTTTTATAATTGAGAGGAGCTGAGCAATATCCAAAACTGTGGATGGCAAGCAGAGCACCTGACATTATTGAGACTTCTCTACTGTGTCCACTGTATCCAGCTTGGAGTTTCTCTGGTTTGCCAGCACTGTTCGTCTGTGGAGATGAAGATGGATTTGCATTATAGCTGCAGCTGAGACAAGTTAATAGCATTGTAGTTAGTATGGCTGCATTATTTTCATAATAACTAAAATAATGTAAAGAAATAGTTAAATCAAAGTAAAAAGGAAGAAAAAAACACAGAATGCATGAAAGGATGTTCTTCTAACCCTCTGATATTTTCCCAGTCTGTTACAAGGCACGTTATTTGTTGCACTCTCCACATACAGCAAAATCAGCATATGCATATCAAGAAAGTTATGAAATAGATTTAGGCACTACTGTGTTTTGATTTAGACGCTATTGGAAATTACATCAGGTGTATAAAGGTGAGGTAGTATCTTACAGTTCACAAAAACCCCAGCAATTTATCTTGTAGTTTCACTTCCCACCCCTTTTTTTGTGTTTAGGTAATAGACTATTTTCATTGAATTTAATGTGCAGAAGAGATAAACTGATCCTGTTCACTAATTAATTACTTGCTTTTATCACCTTAGAGTATTTTAACTGCATGATCCAGGGATGGAATATAAAATGGCTGATTAGTTCAGTGAGGCAGTCTGTGCTGCTGGTTTAGTAATGAGGAGTTTGTTCTCTAGTTTTGATTTGCTTTAACTCATGGAATTCCATTACAATGCTAGGTAGTACTTGCTCTGCAGATCCTGTGGAGTGTGGAGGGGAAGGGGGGAAGGAGTGTAAGAATGTCCTTAGACAAAGCTTTAGTAGGTTTATGTCTTTACTGACAAGACTGAATCCAGCTGGGAACAACTCCCAGCACGGAGAAATTCCCTCTACTTCCTCCTTGAACTTGCTGTTGAATTTTTAGCAAAAGTCCTATGACCTCTCTCTTAGAGTTTCAGAAGATTCCACCCATATTTGAGGTCCCTAGGAGATGTCCTGTTTGTACTTACAGGGACTGCATAGCAGTGCTTAAAAAGGAAATTTCCAAATTACATGCTAATTTTTACTTGTTAGTAGCTAGGGGGAAGAAACTTTCTTTCTAGCATTACTAGGAACCTGCATAGTTTTGGTAATAAATAGTGAGTCATCTTTTCTTTTACTAAGGAACTTACTCTGTAGCATCTCAGTGTAAGGTGTGCGCAATTTGTAGAGCTTTCACAATGTAAATAAAGAATATTTTCCTGCTTTCTCTCTTAAAGATAAATACTAATTTTATGGAATTACTTCATTAAGTAGCAAGTGCTTTATGAGGAAAAAAAATTCCCAAACAGAGATACTTAATTTCTGCAGTTATCTCTGTATTTCTTCAGGGTGTTGGCTTTAGGGAACATTAGGGAGAAAGAAGAGAAAGCAAATAGAACACACTGGTTTTTCAGGGGAAAGAAGACAAATAGACTGTAGTTGATTTTGGTGGAGTTTTTTGTTAGGGGGCTGGTGTGTGGAGGTTTTGTTGTCATTGTTTTTTGGGGGTTTGTTGTTTACTTGTTTGATTTGGTGGAGTTTCTTTTAATGTCCATGTAGAAAGAGTCATTATTTGCTATAACTACTTAACACTGATGTAATCTTTAATGTTGACTTCTCATAGTTACTTTTGATCATCAGACGTTTATATCATCAGTATTTATATTTTCATGTTTCCCCTAACTCTTGTTTTATCTTACATATGGAGTGAAACTCCACTGTGTGTATTTCTTATGGAAGGTTAAGAAGTAAAGGGTCTTTATAAACCCCTTAATTTTATTATAATAGAACTCCTATCTGTAGAAAATAGAAATTAATTATAATCATGGAAACTGGAAGAAAATTAATGTCATAATTTATTATTTTAAAGTGATGGGAGTAATAGTTGCTGATGCAGTTTTTTTCCCAGATTCTGGCTATAAATTCTGTACTAAATAATGTTGGCCAGAAGCATCTTCTATGTTTATCTCTTATGTCTAGACTGAAAAATAGGAACGTCCTTTTAAAAGAAGCTGTCAGACATAATGAAGAACAGTGAAGAATTTATTTGAAAAATACTGAAAAATCTTAACCAAATCCTCAGATTAATAGTTAAAAAAAAAACAAAAGCTGAGGTACCCGTAGCTTTCAGTGTAATTGTTTTAAAAATGCTTTTAAGCATGCAAATACATATAAAAATTATCTGTAAAATAAAGGAACAAATCACTGAGGATAGGCAACAGATGTAAAATGACAGTAGATATACTAACAAGATAATGTAACTTTGTGACATTTGTATGCCTGAGGAATGAAATTATCACATCTAAAGTATTTTCTAAATAAGTGAGAGAATGAGCATATCGTACACAGGATGACAGAAGAAGGCAAATTTGCTTGTGTCAGAAGTAAATATATGAAGTGCTCACAAGACTTTATTAACAGAAATGATGTATTGAAAGTAATACAGAGTATTATAGCATCAAAAATATGAGAGTTTTAGCTAAAAGCAGAAAAATACTCTGAGACTCAAAACATGCAAACATTTAATTTATTCTTTATGGTATTAATTTACATATATCCTCAACAGTGTCACAGTCTTTACAAATTTCCACAAATACCAGCTGATTTTCATGGGAATGTTTTAGTCAACTTTCAGTAGGGATGAAAAGCTTTTTCTATAGATGATTCTGAATAAAAAAGAAAACTCAATATATATATTCTATGTAGAGAAGTGACAAAAATTATGCAAACTGAGTGTAGTCTTTGTTTATAAGACTGTGCATATTATTTACAATCTGCTTTCCCTAATAATCAAACTTATGCATGAGGAATATACCTAAGGCAGCTCAGTATGTAGATTTTTCTTAACCTGACTCAACGTGTTTAAATACTAGGTCATACTTCAGGCAAGGAGATGCCTGTGCTTTCAATTAATTGTAAGTTTTCTTTGAGATACAGCCTCATTACTTTTTCCACTCCTTATATGCATCAGTTGCAAAATATAGACTATATTGAGTAACATGATAAAAAAACTAATTACTGAAGTACGATAGAAACCTAAGTCATAAATCCTTGAAGTTCCATGGGGATACTTTTTACACACTTGAGGATAAACAATAACAATTTGATATTGTTTTGCGGCTCACTTGCTTTAACCGATGTAGCTGTATATAGCGATACCACATGCTAACATCAAACTATGTAACACAGTGCACACCGAGCTGTTTTATGCATTTGTGCACATCTTCATCTGGTGCCTTTGAATTCAGATTTGTTTTTTAGTGGTCTGTCTTCTCAAACCACACAAATAGCTTTGTTTATATCACTCAAGCTCCAGAGGTATTAATGTTCTTAGTGCCAGAAAAGCTGTGTGAGTCAAATATGTTAAAATTCTTAAATCAAGTTACAATATTTAGGGTCATACCTAGGCTCTGTCTACATATTGAATAACATAGCCCAATATTAATATGGATGGGCTGATTAAAGTGGGTGTATGAGCTTCAGCATCCTTAAATATGGCTCAAGACTTCTAGTTTGGGTTAAATACAGTTCAGTCCTTTGTCATTACCATGGGTAATGTTCAAAGCTGTTTGCCACTGGTTCAGACCTTTCTGCATTAGGTGTAGAAACAAATTCTGTAGAAAGAAAATTCTGTAGCTAGAGAAACAAATTTAGTGCACATCATGAGCAGAATTCTAAGTTAGTTTCTTCCAAGAGAAATGTAGTTTGTATGCATCAAATTCATTCTTCAGAAACCAATGAATGTGCATTAAGTGCTATGGGGATTCTCTTCAGAACTATGTTACAGCTCCAATTCAAAACATCAAAGTTAATGTAGTTTTTCTGGAATATTCATGTAAGCCATTTGTGAGCATATTAGCTATTTAGCTAAGCAAAACCACAGTAAGTTTATTTTATGCCCATGGTGTTTATAATGGTATAGAATTAATCCTCTTGCTTAACATACCTCTCCCTTTTTATTACATTACAGTGGTAATAATAATAATAATAATATGTATTTTATTATGTTGTATTTTAATAAACTGTGAAACTGAAATAAACTGTGAAACTGAAATTTAATATCCATATAATATTTTTATAATATATTATTAGCATGTAGAAAAGTCACAGTAGGTCTTTCATCAGTTTTTTTAGACACAGTAGGTCTTTTATCAGGTTTTTTAGATTAGGAGACTGCATGTCTCCTAATCTAAAAAAATTAACAAATTTGAGATGCAGGGAGGGAGTTGACTTTCTAAGCTTGTCATCCATCACTGAGCCAAAATTCCTTTTCTGTGCTGAGTGGCTTTTAACTTTTGATAGAAACTCTACCGGGCAGAGGGAAAATGAGGCTGTTTCTCAGGTTTCTCACTGAAACACATTCTGAACACATTTCAGGATGCTTCTTCAAATTCTGTTTCGTTTTACGTAGGATCCAATTCGTTCATCTGGGGTTTATTTCTGTGGAGGAATAAACGGAGGGAAGTTGTGATGGGTTAACTTCTTATGGCTGCCAGACACCCACACAGATGCTTTCTCACTCCTCATCTCAACAGGACAGGGAAGTAAAATTAGACAGAAAAACTTAGAGGTCAAGATAAAGACGAGAAAATCACCTACCAATTACTATCATAGCAAAACAGACTGAACGTGGGTAATGTGAATTTAATGTATTGCAAATCAAAATAGAGTTGGATGGTGAGAAATAAAAGACAAAAACTGAAATACCTTTTCCCCTTTCCTTCTTCTAAGGCTCTCCTTCATTCTGAAATTCTTCACCTCCTTCCCCGAGGGGTGAGTGGGGAATGGTGGTTCTGGTCTGTCCATAACAGCTCCTGTCCTTCAGCCTCACACTCCTGCCTTGCTCCACTGTGGCTCCTCTCCGTGGACTGCAGGAGATTCTCTGCTCAGGCACTTGGAGCATCTCTGGTGTAGTACTGTGACACTCTGGCATCTCCTCCCCTCACTTGTTCATAGGATTATTTCTGACTTTTTTTTCCCCTTCCCTCACTTCTGTATCCCCACAACTGCTGTGAAGTGTTTTTCACTCTTTTGTAAATAAGCCTCTGAGAGGCACAACCATCTTGGCTGAGGGACTCAGTCAGTTTAAATGACTTCCAAATACTTTCAGACCTGTAAAAGTGTTGGTGTTTATTTCTTTTTTCTAATTTAGAGACCTGGCTGCAAGGAACTGCTTGGTAGGCGAAAGCAACATCTTGAAAATAAGTGATTTTGGGATGTCCCGGCAAGAGGACGATGGTGTGTACTCATCATCAGGCCTAAAGCAGATTCCAATCAAATGGACTGCTCCAGAAGCTCTGAACTATGGTAAGAACATAACTGGATTTCCTTGCAAAAAAAGAAAAAAAAGGAAGTACAGTGAAGAGCACCAGAGCCACAATATTCGAGTGTATATACATACAGTTCTTTTCCCCTGGTTCAAATTAATGATGTTTAAAATAATTTTAATATTTCAGTCTGATTTATGTGAAAAACATGGCTTTGCCACCAAGAAACAAAGGGCAGCAACATCAGAATTGCTATTATGAAGCCATAGCAGAGTGCTTTGGTTCTCTTGCTGACTCATTCTTGTAGACAGCCTCGTCAGTCATCTAAATCATGATCATTAGCAAAATGAATGGCAAGTTCTGCATATTTATGGCCCCTCATTGAAAACAGTAGAAAATGTTAATGTAGTAGAACACTGTGTTAGATAATTCATTGTATTGGTGAAAAAATATAGCCCTTGTTTTATTTTTGGGGTTTTTTTAACTGCAGATTTTCTTTACCTGCATTTTTGTGTATCATTAAGTTGTTATCTTGGGGATAAAAATTCATTATTTATCACTGAGAGAAGTGGTCCATACTATTTGGGCAATAATTCCAGAGTAGAAACAGAGGCTGCTGCTTTTAGCTTCTTTTGTGTATATTAAACTAGAAAAATAAGTTCTTCTAGGTAAAGAAGAACCTAGATAGGTAGGTAATAAGTTCTTCTAGGTAAAGTGGGCTGTGAAGAAGCAGCACATTTAATAAATGATGGCATGTTTTGAATGTACTTCTCTAAACTAGTTCTTTAGTTGAGACCACAGAATAAAATATTTTTGAATTGTTCATTTGAAGTGTCTATAAGTATTTCTGCCATCTCTTAAATTTAGCTTTTTTTCGGAAGTCATGCATTGGAAATCATAAGTTTGTGAATTATGACTGATAGCAGAATGCTTCCTCTAATTAGCACTTTTGCAGCAGTTAATGACATAACACAGTAATGCAGATCTTCTCTTTAAAAGGCTGATGGTAAATTCAGTTTAGTAATTGATCCTGTATTACCAATTATTCTAAGAGGTGTTAGTGTTGCCAGCATTCACTGGTGAATACTTTGCTCTGTTGGGTGTTTGGTCCACTATGAAAGGTGTTTTGGGATTTTATTTTTGTTATTTTGGAAATGCATACAGTGTTTTTGATGTATTATGAAAACCTATCCTTATAACCATATGTGGTCCAGTTTGCTACATTTACCAGGAAACAGGCTCTTGTGACAACACCTTCACTTTGTACTGCTGAGTCTGTTTTTTTCTGCACATTACAGGAGAAGAGTGAATTGTTGATTAACATTGACTTATTTTGTGTTTCCTAAAGCACATACATATTCCAGCATCTATAGTCATTTTCTGTAATGCTTGCAAAATAAGCTCTCTCAAACATGTTAATATGTTCAGCAGTCAATATTCAACTTTTAAAATGTCATGAAAGATTTCTGTGTGTTCTTGAAGGATAATTTTTTTTCAGTCCTTTGAAAGATATGAGTAAAACTTACTGGATTATGTTTTATTGTTTTCCATTCTAGTAATAAAGTTGTAAGAATTGCATTGATTTGTGTAGGTAAGATTGTAGGTTTTTAAGATATCAAAATGAAATAAAACTAAATCTGCAGTATTTCAGAACTAGTTGGTAACCACTGGCCAGGTCAGTCCTGAATATCAAGATTCAAAGGTTGGAGGAAAATGAGAAATAGGGTCATTTGGCCATTACATGAATGCTAATGTGCTTAAGAAGCTACAAAAAAGTTATTTTTTGGCTCTACTGAAGTCACTGTATATGACAAATTAAGAATGGTCACTAAAGTATGTCAATTTAAGAAAAAACACAAGTTGTGAAGGCTAGAAACCAGACTAGGGCAAATGAAGTGGTTAGGGCATTACGTCAGAAGTCAGAAGCAAAATTCAGATGCCACTGGAGTTTTTGAGAAATGGAAGCTTTGGTTCTGTGAGTGCTGTTCAGAGCCATTCCATACTGTTATTAGGAAGGCAAACCCCATCACTCCAAACGTCTCCCCTTTCTTCCCTCTTCCCCTACTTGATACACTGAGCCTGATGTCACATGGTCTGGAATACCCCTTTGGTCAGTTTGGGGTCACCTGTCCTGGCTGTGTGCCCTCCCAGCCTCCCAAGGACCCCCAACTTCCTCACCAGCATGGCAGTGTGAAAAGAGGGAAGGCTTGACTTTGTGCAATCCATTCTCAGCAATAACAAAAGCATCTCTGAATTTTCAACCCTGGGTTCAGCACAAATCCAAAACAGAGCCCTGTACCTGCCACTCTGAATAGACTTAATTCTACCCCACCAAAACCATCACATGTTTATGGGGTATTTTTATTTCCCGATCTTTGAAAATTAAAATATATTTAATATGTATATTTTCTCCCTACAATATTTTGAGTTATTTGTGATATTAATAGTAACATGGGGAGGACTTGGGGTTTTTTCCTAAACAGATTTTTTTTTTCCCTCAGATAAAGCAATAGCAGAAAATATAATTAACTGTACTGAACTTGTACTTTCTTAAAAAAAAAACAGCTAATCACCTATCTTGTATTTGCTGAATGCTTTCAGTGAAAAGTGTTAAATTACTGGATGCCCAACTGTGGGGAGTTGATACACAGACAAGAAAACTAATCTTACTCCAAAGAGCATAGTGAATATCCATAATTGCCAACTCTGAGACACACAAGCTAGCATAGCACAGCTGGAAGCAATATTTAGTCTTAGAGTAAACTGAGTTTTCTGATGTCAGAACAGTTGTCACTGTCATCAATTGTGACTATAATTTACATGTGTTTTCCTTTTTTTCCTAGTCAGAAGTGGCTTAGTTTGGTTTGTTTGATGATGAGAGATAAACAAACAATACATTCACAAGTGTTTTTAAAGAATAAAGACATGTAAATACAAAGTAATAGTATAAAACAAAGAAGAGCAGTCATGAAAAATGTTAAAAGTAATGTTGAAAATGGATTTTTAAGGTAACATTTTCACTGATTCTGCTTCAAAAGGCTAGGAGTCTTAATTTTCTAATGTGAATCCATCAGGGACAATAGAAATATCTGCTCCAAAATGTCTCCTATTTCCTGTAATAGAAAGCTATCATTCCACAAAGAGGCTTAGAATTCAATTACCTATCGATTATCTATTTTGCTATCTCTGAAGCATAGTTGGAGGCAATGGAACTAGCCGGCCTGATTTTTTTTTTTCTTAAACTGATTAGGTGTGTCAGTTTTGCAGGATCCAGGCATACTTTGATTTTCAGAGATCAGTTTCTCAGAACCAGGCCTTCTTCACACTTACAAACAGTGTTGGTGGTAGCTCCTCTTGGAATAAACACTGTCATGCTAAAATGGAGAACTGGGAACGGTAATTTTTTAAAAAATATTTGGAATTCAAAGCAGTTGCAAATGAGCAGGAAAACCTGACTTTTTTTTTGCCCTTTTATATTAAAAGAAAATTATTTTTGTACATTAAGAAGAAAAGAAATACTTAACTTGCATGACAGACTGGAGTGGTCTGTGTATAACAATAGAACTTAAGGTTAGCTTATGTTACTCCAAAGTATTGGCTTTAATATAATTTGTTCATTCTTTGAAATACTGCAGACTGTGAAATCTGTAGAGTGTTTTATTAGTAGCTACAGCTTTGTTTTGCCTGAAGCTTGCCAGTGTAACACTTTTACCTTTACAGGAAATTTGGGCCATAATTATCTGAAACACCAATTTCTCTGTATTTTAAGTTGAAGGTTTGCTTTCCTTTTCCTAGGGAGATACACATCTGAGAGTGATGTATGGAGTTTTGGAATCCTTTTGTGGGAGACTTTCAGTTTAGGAGTATGCCCATACCCTGGAATGACCAACCAACAAGCACGAGAACAAGTTGAGAAAGGTAATTATTCATAGGGAGTGGAAGAAATGCTGGATAAGGATTCAATGTAAAATAGCCAAGAAATAACATACAAATTTTGTAGCAACTTTAGCAAAAACAGTATGAGGTTTTCTAAATTGCTGAATCTAGCTCTCTGGGAGAAGTGGGGCTTATATATAGGCCTTTTGAAAAAAAAGGAATACACTGTCCAGTAACTTAAGGGTTGGAAGACTTACAGCATGCTGACTTTCATTGTTGCAGAACTAGCAGGTGAGATGGAAAGGAGGGATTTACTGCTGTGCAAAGCAGAAGCTTGAACAGAATTAATTATTTAAGATTATGCTAATGCAGGTATAAATATTCTAAACTGCCAGAAAAAAATCTCTATCATTCTATCTTCTTTATTAAATCATTTCACAGAAAGATTTAGCAATTATGGTGGAGAATGGTAAGCTAGTTGAGCATTGCAAGCTGCATTTCTCTTTCACAAAATAATTGAAAGGCTTTTACTTAAAATAGCAAATAACTGTGAGCAGGATTTGAGGAGTTTGATTTATTTTCATCACCTTTAGTGACATTTCAGAACTATTCCTTCCCTACATAGTACTACTGTATAATTTATAAATGTGTTCTAAGCTAGTAAAACTTCAAAATTATTTAAAACAAAACAAACAACAAACAAACAAAAAAACTCTGATTTGCTGATTTACACACATTGTCAGTGTTTGTTGTATTTTTATAAGCATGGTAGGTGATGTTAAAGTTTCTCCTTAAATGCCAAATCAAATCCTAGAGCCCAAGCTGTTTTAGTTAGAACATACGTGCATTCATCCAGTACCTAGAGCAGATGCGTGCAGTACAAAAAAAGCAAAAATATTTCTCAGATTTACCTGTTTTAAGAGGTCAGTGTCATGGCACTATTCTTTAGAAAGGGAGATACAGAGACCTGTACAGTGAGTCTGGAGTCATAGAGCTGCATTTAGCTGTAGAATCCAATGCACATCCTTGTGCACTGCCTGTCATTTGCTCAGAGCTACATGTGGGAAACAGTTTGTGGAATCACAGACTCAAAGAATGGCTGAGGTGTGCAGGGATCTCTGAATGTCATCTGGTCCATCCACCCAGCTCAAGCAGGATCACATCTAGATAGCTTTTCTATATCTCTGTGAATGAAGATGCTACCACCTCTCTGGGCAATCAGTGCCCAGTCACCCTCACAAGGGAAAAAAGTGTTTCCTGATGCTCAGGAAGAATTTCCCATGTTTCAGTGTGTGCTTATCACCTCTGTGTCCTGTCACTGGGCATGGAAAGAGCCTGGACCCGCCTTCTTTGCACCCTCCCTGCAGGTGTTTATATACATTTCTGAGATCCCCTGAGCTTTCTCTTCTCTAGGTTGAGCTACTCCAGCTCACTCAGCATTTCCTCATAGGAGAGAGAGATGTTTCAGTGCCTCCATCATCTTGGTGATCCTTCATGAGACTCTCTCCGTTGTGCCTGTGTGTCTTGTACTGGGAAGTCCAGAACTGGACCCAGCACTCCAGATGTGGCCTCAGCCAGTACTGAACAGAGGAGGCAGATGATCTCCCTCAACCTGCTGCAACACTCCTTCTAGTGCAGCCCAGTGTGCCATTAGTATTCTTTGCTGGAAGAGCTCATGCTGGTGTCCAGCAGGAGGCCCAGGGCCTTTCCTGACAAACTGCTTCCCAGCTGGGCATTCCCCACCCGGGCTGGTGCCTGCGATTGTTCCCAGCTGCAGGACTTGTTTTTTTCCATACTGAAGTCCTTGAGGTTCCTGTCAGCCCCTTTATCCAGCCTGTCCAGGTCCCTCTGGACAGCACCACGACCCTGTGGTGTTTCAGCCCCGCTCACAGCTCAGTGCCACCACCAAGGATGCTCCACTGCTGTGCCACCATGGCTGAGGGTGTACCTGCTCCTCATCCACGGCGTTAACGCAGGTGTGACACAGGACTGGACCCTGGAGCTCCACTCAGTCTTTGTACCATTCATCACCTCCCTTCAGGGCTCACTGTTCAGCCTCAGTTTTCAATCCACCTCCCTGTCTGGTCATTTAGCCCATAAATTCAAAGGTGTCTTTTTGAGGATTTTATATTGAAATCCCTTCATGTACCAGGCCACTCATCTCATTGAAGAAGTTTCTCACATTGGGCAAGCATGACTTGCTCTTAGTGATACCATGGTGACTTTCTGCATGCTTACTCCTGATGACTTCCTTATACTTCAGGTACCTGCCTGGAAGTTGTTTCCAGCATTAGGTGCTCCATCACCTTCTGGGATCAAGATGATGCTGACCAGCCTGCAGTTCCCTGGGGGCTCTGACTTGAAGATAGGAGTGACATTTGCTTTACTCCTGTCTTCAGGTACTCCTCCCAGTAGTCAAAGTGAAATATGAAAGAGTATTGGGAATGGTGTGGCAGTGATATCAGGCCATTCTCTCAGCACTGACGGGTGCATCAGAGCCCCTGGACTTCATTAAGTCCAGTGTGCTTAAGTATTCTCTGACCAGGTCCTCTTCCATCAAGGGTACATCTTGCTTGTTCCAGCCTTTCTCGCTGATCCCTGGAGCTTGGGATTCCTGAAGGCTGGTCTTGCTAGTAGAGGCTGAGATGAAGAAAGCATTCACTACCTCAGCTTGTCCCTGTCCTGTGTTGCTGAGTTGCTCAGTGCCTCATTCAGCAGTGGACACACATTTTTTCAAGCCTTCCTTTTGTCCCCTGCATAGTTAGAAAAGCACTGCTTGTTGTCTTTTGATGCCCTGGCCAGATTCAATCCCTTCTAGGCTTCGTCTTTCTTAACCTCATCCCTGGAGGCTCAGACAGTGTTTTGGTATTCCTCCCATTACCCGATTTTGTGTTTGATTTTGTCCAGGAGCTCCTTGTTCATGCATACAATCCTCCTGGCATTTTTCCCAACTTCCTACTCATTGGGAAATTGTCTTCACTGCTGTGAGTACATCTCTGTGGTCCAGGATATTGATGATATGCCTGAATAGCCACTTACCTGTGACTTTTGAATGATTAGTTGCTAATTTACTTTAACTGATTGTCCATTCTCCTGCTCATTGTCAAGTGAGAGAACTCCTTGGCTGATGGCAGAAGAGAGGTGTGGAAGCCACTGCCTATCTAAGCAAACCAAAAGAGAAAGAGAGTTGAGATACGATGGAAAGATACAAAAGTTAAAAAAACAGAGGAAAAATTAATTATTAAAGAGCAAATGGGGAAAAACTTCCTTAGGGAGACAAAAAAGGGAAGAAATGTGAGAATAAATGTGGATACATCTTCAAAAAGAGCAAATAAATTTACTCACATCTTCGTTTTTATTATCAATTTCCTCACTGCAGGGAATTAAGGAAATACAACTGAAAACCAGAGGGTAGCTATTTCCTAAGATACAGGAGAGAAATCTGTGTGAGTTGCTGCTATTAGGAGTGAGCAGCAAACTGACAGTTCAGCATGCTTAACTTAAATGTCACTTGTACCCGAGCTTTAATTAGTTTCATAATTATCTCTCATGTATAGGATATGTATTCAAGATGTTCCTTATGTTGCCTTGAAGGTCTTTATAAATGAAATGGTCTTGAACTTAGCTCTTATCTTTTTAGATTTGTCAATATACATCAGTTTTCAGTTCTAAAAGTTTTCTCCACTTTTTCTGTGTACCAGGCTACCGAATGTCTGCACCACAAAAATGTCCAGAAGAAATATATAAAATAATGCAGAGATGCTGGGACTACAAGCCCGAAAACCGGCCAAAATTCAGTGAGATTCAGAAAGAGCTGTCTTCAATCAAAAAGAAAGTGACATAGTGATGAAGAAGTGCCAAACTCAATGTCTGGGACTTTTATTTTCCAGTGAAGTAATTGTTTCCCTCAAACCCTATGCATTTATATAGCATTATTTGCAATATTCTTCTAGGATTACTTTGAAATGAACTGGTGTACCATCTTGAATGGTGTCTACACCTGCATTAAAGATATATACTGCGAAATGCTATATATCCAGTCACAGTAGTACTGTAATTTAGGTTACATGTACATAGGAAAGCACATACTATGAATTTAAGGGACTGTGGCTTCTATCTGTTTTACAGCAAATAACTGCTAGTGACATTTTTCAGAGGTATTCTACTTTAAGCTGTGCTCTCACTCTGCTATCCCTGTCCTGTATGTCAGTATATTAATGTGGGGATTGTCATACATGTTGGCCTTAAAACTGAAGACAGTTTTGACAAGTATTTCAACTAGAAGCTTTTTTTAAAAAACTTTTTCTGCATCTGATATATTTTGACGATATTTGGTTTTAAGCATGAAGCCCAGTAAGATTCTGGATGCAAACATCCTTACTGAATGGAAAAATCTAGATTTTTTTTGGTAGTTGAATTACTTGTGCAATTATTACCATACCATAGAAATACTTCTGACTTTTTATGTGATCTACTTAAATAATGCCTTTTTTTTCCTTCAATGCCATCAGAATTCAGTAACATGTTTCTTTTATGTGGACCTATGTTTATTTCAGAAAAGAAGGACCAGTATAAAGTCTTGTCATGTGCTAAGAAATACTGTAAACTATCTGCCTTCCAAAAAATATATGAAAGTAGTAGGCCAAGAAGAAGAGGTTTATTAATGATAGCAGCAGATTATAAACAGCATTCATGTTAGAAGCGTTAAAGAATATGTTGCTAGATTTGCTTTTCATTCTGATTTTTTCCCTTAAATTGGTAAAAATTCTCAGAATGCAGCTGGAGCATGCAAAAGTTTATTCTGAACAGAAGAACATTTCATGCATAGTGTCCTAAGGAAGATACTACTTCTGTATGGCATGAGGAAGTTGTTCAAACAACCAAAAGGAAAGAAGTGTGTTTAAAGCCTCTGACAGGGAACAGCAGAGTAGAAATACTAACCTTCTATTTTTCTTACATTATTGCAATCAAATATCAAAAGACTGGGGATAAACAAGGTTTAAATGCACCAAGAATATAAACCTTGTGTTTGTATATATATACATATAAATATATATTTAAAAAAAAAGCCAGAAAGAATAAAAACTTACTAGATATGGGAGGGAGGAAGTGCACCATTTGTTACTTTGACTCTGGGTCCTCTTTGCAGCTGGAATTGTTTTCTAGGGTTCTGAATGAAAATAGGAACAAGTTACCGTATCCCTGTCTGAGTTCCAGCGTTAAGTAGCTTAAAATATTTCCAGGAATTTACTAAAATATTCAGATCAAGGGATACCAGTTGCTGCTAATGCAAGTAAGAAACAGGGATTGTAAGTAACACAGCATCTGGAATGTTAATTAGCCTTATATTTTAGTGTTACAGTGGGATTGAGATGTAGTGAAGTCAGTGGCTACATTACATTTTTATTTCTGTTAGGGTGGCTTTTCTATTGTCCACATCATCTTTTGCTCTCTAAAGTATATTTACAGTAGTGCTGAGTGGTGGTTTAGGGCTATGTGTGACCAAAATATGTGTAGTCTAGAAGAATTTGTCTGTTACATAGAAATTACTGTCCAACTACAACAGTAAATGGTTGTGTGGGATCACATCACCTGCATTTGAGGTGGTACTATCAGTATCCAGCTGTAAGGAATGGTAAGTGCTTCTTGCATTTTGTTAAGTGATTTTTTTCTTGGAGATAAGGAAGCATATATATACACATACCCACTAAAGTGTAGTGCTTGGAAAACTTGGTGGCATAAATTAAAACTTCAGTGTAAGTGTACTGGATATATTTACTTAGTTCTGTACTTCAAGTAGCCCAGAGATATTTTTCAAGAGCAATAGGAAAAGTTCTTGTTAGCTTGTATGCTTTTAAGTAGTACACAGAGTTTGTGCCTTAATTTGCTAGTATGCTAATGCAAGTGCAAGTGTACTAAGATCTAAGAAATGTTTCACAATCATTTGGGAAAATCGGAGATCCATCCAACTCCATTTCCATACATATGCATCCCTGAAGTCTGCAAGTAAAGATAACAGTGTCAGCATTCATAGCTTTTCTGGAGAGTTAATATTCTTTTGTTAGAGAGATGAACTGTTTCTTTGCCATATGCCCTCTTGACAGCAAGAAATACTGCTTTATTCAGATAAAATAAAATACTGTTGTATTTGTCATAAATTAACCAGTCACTGTCCTGACTCTCACAGAAGGATAAAAACAGTACTAACATTTTATTCTGAAATAGTTAACCTCCATACATATATATCACACTTCTGTTTAAATTTGAAGTCTTTTTAAAACAGGGAATTTCTACAGCATTAGGAAAATCTGTTACTATTACTGAAGTAGGCACCAGTTCAGTTCAAAACGAATAATTCTTTGGGAATGGCTTTATATAGTTATAAACCAGAATGGCTTTATAACTGTAGAATAAATTTCAACACAGATACATGTCTTTTCAATTATTTAAACTTTTTGTATCATTAATTTAACAGTTTGTGGTAGAATTTGTTCATCATGTCTGACTTGTAAACTTTGTTGAAACTATTCAATTTAGAAAGTGGAATCCATACCTATAGATACTGTAGGCTTCTCACAGGAGCATTCACAACCAAGCCTGCCATGCCATGAAATTTAAAAGAAAGACTTGGCACTAAAGAAGCAAAGCTGCAATATCTTCTCTCCATGGCCTTTTGATGACTTAATCTTGTCAGGTTAATCTCACCAGGTTAGCCAGATCCTGGTCATTTGGCTCATGTACTGTGTTCATCATAGAGAACTTACAAAGAGAACTTGAAAAGAAGCTTTGGTCTCTTTTGCAAGCATGGATTTCAGGTTAGGTTGTTACACTGGCACTGTCACAGCCAGAGGGACCCTGAAGGAATCCTGAATTATTTTAACATTGTTAAACGTAGGAAACTCTAAAAACTGTTATTCTCAGCTTTTGAGAGGAAATTCAACAGGTTATCTCTTATTTTCATATTTTTCCTTGGAATTGCATTCATTATTTTTAAAAAATTGCTTTGACAACAAAAAGTGCATTCTTAGTTTGTTTTTAGTAGAAAATAAGTGCATATTAGCTTCCCAAGCCCATTCCTCAGGGAAGTCATAAGGTTTTCTAAGCTTCTTTATTTTATGAAAAGTAAAATAGTGAAAAGTATCTTGTCTGGAAACAAACCTTGCTTCCGCAAAGGGTGATGATGTAGAGTTAGCATCCCACAAAGGCATTGTCTTTGAAAGGCATTTTCATTAGTTTCTGTGAAAACCAAGAACTAGCTTTTCATTTATCAACTACAGTTAATATTGCATTTCTTCTTAACAAAAATATGCCCTTTTACAGAGCTGCCTCAAACTTTTTTGGAAATTATTATTGGGAAGTGCATCACCAGAAGGCCATCAGTGAGATCTGCAGCTGGTAAAGCCCATTCTTACTGACAGGAAAGAGAGAATTGGTTAAGGAAATATTAGGTTATTCATACTCAAGTGTTTTTTCATTAATGTCTTTGAGCACCCGTTATGCTTAATTAAATCATACAAGCACATCATTATGAAGTTGCCTATTTATCTCTTAATAACTATTTTGTTACCCTTTTTGCACCCATTGTAAAGGTAATAAAGAAAAAAAAAATCCCCTACATTTTTCTGAGGTTACAGTGTAACCAAGTCTCAGAAGTACTTCAGAATGTCTCCCCTCCACATTTCTCAATTTGTGCTTCTGCACAAATATTAACAACAGTGATTAAACACTAGCCATGTTTCCAGTATTCTTGCTGTCATACCCTCTAAATGTCAGTGCTACTCACAGACTTGAGGGAGTGCAATGTTTGAAGACCTAAGCTAGTTTATAAATAGTGTCATCAAACATGGTATTCAGCAGTTCTGAAAATAATTGATTGTCACAAATAATAACTCATTATAAGGATAAGGTAAAGAGAAAGAAGCTGAGAGAGTCCACTTTCTGTAACAGCTGTCCTGTTTGTAGGCACTAGAAATATTTGTTTGTGCCAGTGCACTTGGATTTGTAACATTTTTATAGCTAAGCATAAAATAGTTTGCTATTAAAGGAAGAGTTTGCCAATTAATTTTTTTTCCTTCTAAAGCACAAAAGGACTTCAGATATTGTTGGAAGCTTTCTTCCTAGGCAAGTCAGGGAAGAACACCTCTGTTACCAATGGAGTTATGCTTTTTTTTCTTCTTAGAATGGTTTTCATGCAGTCTTTCACTTCCAGTAATACAGAACCTCTGTAATTAAAAGGTGCATGGCAAGTACAGGGCAAGTACAGTGTTCCTGAAGTTCCAAACAACCATGAACTTTTAAGAGCTCTGGTCAATTTGAAACATCAGCTCTATTAAAAATGTTTTCTTTCAGTTCCCTTCTGCAGATTTACTGAAAAAGAAAACAAACAAAAAAGCAGTCCTTAATCATCAGCAATAACTTACTATGAAATTGAATCAACCTCAGGAGCCTATCAAGTTTTTCTAAGAGTAACTATTCTCTGGGGTAGCTTCCCATTATAAACAAAATTTAAAGATGGAAAGCTCCAAGTTGAAACGGAAGAATCTTTTCACATGTCACATTATGAACAGTCAAGTATTACTACCATTTCTTTCCTCAAAGATACTGAATTGTGATTTCCAGCTCCTGTATGCAGCTCCTGCATAATAGGCAGAATTGCCTATTAGTGTATTATTAATACCCAACTTTACTTTGCTGAGACCTGAAATTTCAAAGAAAGGAAGATTCTCTCATTGAAAATTCCTGCAAGATCTGCCTGGTAGCTCCAAGGTTTTTACGTATTTTCACACCCAGTTATCAGAGTCATTGTGTTCATTATAATAAGTACCACATAGAACAGGAGCTGGAAGCCGCTGTCTTTACACTTTCACAGTTTCAACCCTAGAATCCAACTCGATTTTGCTTCTCTGTCAAATAAGCGAAAGACATTTTTGTTTTTCAGCCTTAGTACTGCTCTATAAAACAGAAAGGTTCAGAGAGGTATTTACTCTTCTCTCCCAGGGAATGCTACCTCCACCAACAACCCTAAGTTACCGTTATGTTCCCTTCTCTTTGATATAAAATTTCAGCTGGACTATGTCCAGGTATAGCACTTGGGTGTTAATTCAGAGTTGTTTCATTTTCAGACAGGTGTATATTATTGGCTTTTTCAGAGCACCATTTTTTCAGGCATCATCAAGGCAGAACTTAGAATTTTCATATGGTTTATTTGGGGGCGGGCGTGTGAGCTAAACAACTAATTAGTTCAGTAGCTACATTGTTGTTTTGCAGGTGTTTGAGATTGTAGCTGTGGAAGGGTAGTTCATTTAGAGATCTCAGATCCATATGCCTTCTCAAAACAATAAACTGTAAGGCATACTTAGAAAAAATGGATAAATAAAACCCTAAAATCTAGTTGACTGAGGTCATAAATTGAAAACATAGAAGAGCCATGGACTAGATTCTTTCTTCCACTGTCTCCCAGGGTGGAATGCCTTGTAAATACAACTTAATTGATTTATTGTTTATAGATAAATATGGCCTCTGAACCAGTATGGTAGCCTAGGATTCACACTGAGCAGAGAACATATGGAAAAAATCCTTAATTTCTACTATTTGGAACTCTGTCCTGGTTTGAAAGACAGGTACCTGCCAGCAAAAGCTGGAATCTCCCTTTGAATAGAGAATGTAAACACCCTCCCTCAGATTATTATAATTTTGCAACTGGGGGCTCTCAGGCAAAGATTTGGGAACAGGAATAACAGTTCTTTACTAGGAATATTAAAAAAAAAACCAAAATAAGAGAAAATACAAATGTAATAGCACCGAGAGACAAGCAAAACAAAACAAACAAAATCCTAGAAAAAACCTGACCAGTCTTCCTCCGGGAAGAAATCCAGTGGAAAACAAAAACAGGGTTGGCCTCTGGTCCTTTCCCTCAGACCGAACTGTCCTGTTCACTGCTGTCCCCAGGAAAAACCTGCTGCCTCCTTTGTTTAAGTCAAGTATCCATAAAGTACCCAGCAATTAGTTACCTAGCAAAACCACCAGGAAAAAATTTCACAAGGACAAAAGAAACAGATCCAACCCCCACCAAACTGTCATCTAGTTTTAGAAACACAAATATTTATAGATGAGTTTTGTGAATACAGTAAGTGAGCCAGCCATTGAAACTCTTCATCAATATAAGGCAATTAGGCTTTTCAAAAGAAAAATCAGATCAGTGATTCTCTCTACATTACAGATGTTAAAAGTATGAGCCAGAATTTTCCATTACTAAAAAAAAAAAATGCACCATACTCTTTTCAGCTTTGAACTGAACCAGATGGATTGTCTATGTCATGTCTTGCAGAGGGCTGCAAGATTGCAGGGAGTGCTTGGATGAGTAGTCAGGGTGGGGCAGTTTGGCCACATCCAGATGGCCCCAGCATGTCCCTGGCCTGACTGTCTGGGCTGACTGCTGGGGACCACAGAGTCTCAGCATCTTTCAGACTCCATTGAGGTGTCATAGTTGGGCTCAGCGTTGGAGTTGGGGTATCCCACATCAGCCCTGCCTGGCTGTACAGGGATGTGTGTGAGGAACATGTGTGAGGGACACACATGTGCCTGCACATGGAGCGGGCAGGTGACACTGGAAGGGGCATTTGCATTCAGCACAACGCAGGTGGAAATAGAAGCAAAACCAAAACACTGACAGTAGCACTGCTGCAAGGTGCTCCTGCATTCCTTGGTGGGGTTTATCCACCTGGGAATGGTGGTGGGGGCTGCAAATCCCTGCTGCTGCCTGAATATCCAGGTGCTCTACCAGGAGCTGTTTTGAAAAGGGAGGTTTCTCTGCACAGGAGTCAAGCAAAGCAGTGCAGGTCTGCTCCATCCTTTCTGGGAAACGGAGGGCTGATAACACCCATTTGGACACAGTCCCAGCTCTTTCCTAGAAACAGAGTCAGCTCAGTCTTTCTCAAGACATGAAGAATTCTATCGTTGTTATATGTAATAAAGCAAAATTCTTGGATTACTGATATGTAAACAATTGACTGGGAGCTGTTGCCTCAATTATCAAAGAATCTTTCTGCTCTCTGGAGAGGGTTGCAGTAATCTTACTCTTACAGCTGAGCTCTGCTGTAGTAATCTGTACTACTGCATCTCTCAAATATTTCCTAATTCTGAAGGCTCCATGTACCACAGATGGCACCCTTTCGCTTAGCAGAAGTTATTCTGGTGACAGCTAAGTCCAAATACCCTCCTGCTTTTGTTTAATTCAGAAGTACTGTGGTGATGTTATACTTTGTTGTGATGTTATACTAGGGCAATGTGTTTGTATGAAAATGGAAGTAACCATGAATCAAGGTGAAGCATATTGTTCAAATCACATTTTTAATGAAATTGCAGACCCTACCTATACCACGAATTGTCCACATCATAGAATACGTCAGAGGAACAACATTTGTTACTGTCTGGTTTACAATACAGAACATCCTGCTCCACACAGGGAGAATTAAAAAGCTAAATACGCTCCTTGACATTTTACTGTCAGACCAAATTGGTACAGTATCTTCAATATCAACAGCAATTACTTAATTCCACCTAAGCCTTATTGTGAACTTCCTTCTTCTTAGCAGACATTTTCAGACAGTGTTAATTTCCCTCATTTTGCTTTCAGAAATTTGAATTCACTATGTCATACAACATTTATTTACAGAAATAATTATACACCCCCTCCACGATGAAGTGCTGAGACCTTCAATTCCAGAAGATAAGCATTATTGTTGTGTACAGGGAACTGATCTTGCACTGGGTCTCAACTAAAATGTCTGTTTACATGTCTGTTTCCAGTGTTACTTGTACCATTACCTGTAAATCACAAGTTAATTTGTTTTTCCACCAAACTTCCCACTTAATTTTCACTATAATGCTGAAAACTTGTCATAGGAAAAAAACCCATGACACAGGTTCATCACACAGGACACAAAAGGCAGGCAGACTTCTACAGAGAAATATTGAGGAGTGAAAGCCAGCATTAAACACCTGCCTTGTAGCTTCTGTTAAAGGACTTCCAGGGTTGAAACATGGGCTGGGGTTGTAGGACTGCTGATTTTTAAATTGCATGTGTTGCTTTTCCTTTGTGTAACTGTTGGCAGCTGGAGATGGAGCAGGGTTGTTAGGGAAGGAGGGAAATTCACATCACTGGCTTGCCATCACAAGCCAGACTTCTGTCACCAGTAGCCTTGAGTGGGCACAGATGCCATTTGCAGATGTCTTTAGGTATCCAGTTCTCAATTTTGTGCCAAAATATGCACCAGCAATATCAGGTAAAGCACCTTTTATGCTCTTTGTTGTTTAATATATTTGTGAAGCAGATCATAACATAACACTGGAAATTGGTCCTTCTTCCCTAAAGTAAATGTAAAATAAAATAAAATAAAGAAACAACATTTGTGAGTTTATCTGGCTTTTAATTAAGTCTGAAAATGATAACTATGTTATACAGTTGCCAGTTGTCAGACCTTTATAATTTTAAATAGATCTGCATTTTAACTTTATTTATTTGCCATTTTTTATATACTTTAAAGTTACACTTTAGAACTCAAGCTAACTTTTTATTTTCCTAGGCTGTTATATAAGAGATTTTCCATATTCTTGTAAACTGCAGACCTTTTTTGAATAGTCCTTTGCCTTCTCCTTTGGACCACTTACCACTAATGAGTCTGCAATCCCTGTTTTACTGTACTCTTCCAATAAATGTAAAATATTTGTATCAAGCTGTCTCATTGTATTTGATATTTACAAGTAGTGTTTCTTCATTTGCTTCTGTAATCAAGTGGAAGACCAAGTCTAGTAACATTGCCTTTGGGAATAGACACAATTCAAAATACTCTGTTTCACACAGCAGGGGGAGACCCAATTTTATTTGATTTTTTTTTAATTTCTGGAGATAATCTCTGTATGATCCTCACTCACAGTTTTGCATTATTTTTGTTTACCTTTTGAATATAAGAAGAAATAGAAGTAAGGAGTAACCTAGAGGACAGAAGGGAAAGGAGATGTTGAAACAGAGTTCTCAGCCCGTTTTTACATTAGCTTATATTATACATTATTTTATATTAAATATAAACTAATGTTTATTGTAGTAGAAATTATTATATTTTAGTATAATTATACCATAGTGTAGTAGATATAGTACGTATAGTATAATTATACTATACATTAGTTTATATTAAATATAAACTAAAGTTTTGAAATCCTGTAGGTAACATAAAGTATGAATACCCCTATATGAAGAACTTCTTCCACTGCCTAATGCTCCCTGCAGATAACACCTTGTCTGAAGACCCAAAACCAGGTAGAAAGATGGGATTTTGGGTACCTGCACTTTACACAGTGTTGTTAAGCACTCTTGCACACTGGCACAGCACTGTGATTTACAAGACTTAGTGCCTGACTGAAGAAGGAGTTTATAGCACATAAGGCAATTTACAGATCAGGTTCCTAACTGGGACTGAGGTACTTGGGGTTTGTGTCGATTTTTTTTCTGATAGAATACAGTTGTTCCTTTTTACAAACCCTTTGAGGTGTTTTTCCCCACCATCTCCCAATAATCATGAATGGATGAGTTGTAAGTCCAAAGCTCATCCCCTGAATTTCCCCAGTGTGTGTTGGAACAGAAGACAGCACAGCATGGGATTGCACACAGGTCTGGTACAATTCTGCTGAGACTAATTTATTAGGATTATTTTAGAAAAAACTTACTGCAGCTAAATCTGTTCTGCTCAGTGACACCTGGCCTCCAAATAATAGAAATATGTTGTTTGAAAACCTGCGACTGCCAAACACTGAGCAGCACAGGGTTATCAGATTTCTTCATTTGAAGTGTCACTGCAGTGAAGCAGGAATGAAGCTAAAGAAAGGAGCCTTAAAGGAGATCAGAGCCTTTGAACAGTCCTACAGTTTCTCCAGTTTAGAAGTACAGTAAAAAGACTTGCTGTTGAAACCATTTAGTTGATTAAGACTTCTCACAAGGTCCCAAAGGACACTGGTGCACAAAGACCACTCTTAGTGGCAGATCACAGCATTTCCATGTTCTTGAGATGCTAAATTTAGCCATGCAGGCACATCTTATGCTAACAAACTTCATGGCCTGCAGTAAGAAAATGTTCCAAGGTAGATACTCCCAATTCCCAGGTAACCATAACACCTTATTTTGTATTTCAGCTCAAGTTCTTCACTTAGGACTTTTTATGTCTTGCTGATTGTGCGCCTTAACGTTGCAGGTGGCAAAACTCCAGACAGAAGACATTTGGGCACAGAAGTTTTGATCCTGGATAGCAGTGCTGTTTTGGGGTTCTTTTTCTAGACAGCCAGCATTTGCATGTCAAAGCTGGATCTGCTCTTTTTCTCCCTTTCAGATCAAAATACTGTGTATGCAAAGATGTTTTGATACTTGGGTACAAATCCTCTCCTGCTGTTTGGCAGAAATAACATTTTTGTTAAATGAGGGAGAGAATTATCTTACTCAGACACAGAAGAGGCTCACATCTGAAGACTCCAAGCAGAAGAATGGGCCTGCCTTCAGCTTGGTGATGTGGGGAATTTGTGGAAAAGCAGGGAGGGAGAGAGTTGTTTTGGGGAGTGGGTTTTTTTCTTTTTCAGCATATTCAATTTAGAGGCACACTGGGTCTGCTGATTTCCATAAATGTTCTCCTAGATCCCTATGTTTCCACCAGCTCCACACTCTGGAAGCTTAACTTAGCCAAGGACCATAGAGGGATCAAAAGCCAAGAATTGCCACATTTAAGAATTCTGGTAGATCTACCCCCTAAAAATAGGTCTGAGGGAATCTGCAATAAGATGCACTTGCTCAGTGTGGAGCACAAGGGCCATTACAGAACACTGAGTATGAGCTTTCACCAATGCCAGAGTTTTCTGATAAGCTTCTGATATGGAAACTGTTTAAAGGATTGTCTCCATCACACGCTGCAGCTACTGTTCAGTCCTCCTTGAACTCATGTTCCAGCCACTGGAAATACAGTAACCTCACTGATAGGGTCTGGATTACAACTGTACACTTTACACCTCAAGGGACATGATACAGATAACCATAGAAAATACACAAGACAATGACTCATGCACACACCACTAACACTGCAACACACAGGGGTCTTTGATGCAATTTCATCAGTATTCATCTCCTCCATCACCCTTCGTTCCTTGCAGGTCTGCTACACTAAAAGCACTGCTGCTAAACTGTGTGCAGAAATGCATCAGGACTAAAGAAATAGCTCTGTCTTGAGAATACAGAATAATGAGACACTCTGCTCTATTTTTGTAATAACTAAGCTCCCATAGCTTTCAATGACCTAATCAGCTGCAAAAAGAAGTCGGGGGACAGAAAAATCAAGCTACTAACTAGCTTAGAATCTTCAAAAGAATCCTCAAAGGAACAAGCTGGCATTTGACCTCGCTGTAATGGAAATAAGCATGTATCTTCAAGAGACATTTCCAGCTCATGATGGATTAATTCTCTGACAGCTGAAAGAAAAATGAGATTGCATTAGAAACACCTGGACTATATTGAAATACTTTTCTACTTTCTATCTTAAAAGCTTGCACTGCCAAGTGCAATTCACTAAAGAGAAAGTACAGAGAACGGTTAGTAGGATAATCCAGTTCCTAAAATTTAGTCTGCAGCCAGTAGCTATGAAAGCCCATCCTGTTAACACTAAGACATGGAAGTCACAGCCCCTATAAAGTCAGACAAACACATACTAAGCCCTTACCCCCAAGGGTTCTAAAGACCTTCACTCAACTAAACCTACAGTCATGTGCATTCAAAAATCCTTTCCACTACTCTGTTGTCCTGAGTCTGAATTGAAAACAATGCAGTGGCCTAGATCTAGCTAAATATAATTAGAGAACCTTGAAATGTGATGGAGCCAGACAGCTCAATTTTTTCACTCACAGCTATGGACCCAAAAGGTAAGGTATCTAAAGTCTGGGCCTGAACATAGGTCATTTTTGTGCTATGCATCTGATTTACAGAGCTAGGACCTTTTTTCTTGGCTTTTCTGTCTTTCTCCAATAGTTCAGGTGGACCAGGCCCAGGGGCCTTTT
>WBNO01005452.1:0-93485 GCA_013400575.1 Peucedramus taeniatus | reverse complement strand
AAAAAAAAAAAAACCCTTCAAAGTCCTTGTGCACTCCCAGGCTGATTGCTGCTGGGGTGGTATGAGAGGCAGGAAAGCCCTTGCCTCAGTGCAAGCCCTGCTCAGCAGTAACTAAAACATCCTTGTGTTAACAACACTGTTTTTACCACAAATACAAAACACAGCTACTGTGAAGAAAATTATCTCTGTCCCAGCCAAACCAGCACAAGAGAGCACATAGAGAAATTTTAGGTCTGAGGAGCGGTCATGCATCTCCTTAGGGTGCAGCTCACTGCAGCAGTCACACTTCACACTCTGACTCACACTCTGAGTCTGGAACTGTCTCTTGTGCAGGAGCTGCAGATGAGCTGGTTTGAAAGAAGCAGGTGGTCAGGGCTGTTCCTTAGGCAGGGGTGGAGGGATAAGATAAGTACGTAAGCACCCGATAGGTGTTTACATCAGTCCCTGGAGTACCTCCTCCAGTCAGCCCCATGAAGTCTGGATTTTCACATCAGGGAGGAGCAGAGAGAAAAGTGCTTGCCCAGCACTTGTGACCTTGGCTTTTAGGGCTGCAGGGAAAGGCCTTGGAACAAAGTAAATTGCCTCCCTGCAGACCCAGTTCCAGCTCTGGCTACTGAACTGGGGAAATGTCAATTTTGAAGCTCACAGATGTCCTTAATCCAGAAATGTGTGGGACACACTTGCTAAGCAGGGAGGTGGCACCACACCTTCTCCCCAAAGGATTCAATCTGCCCCTTCAAAACCAGTATCTGTGCCAACAGCTGTCTCCTACCTTGGCAGCTCCAGCATCCTGCATCCTTCCACAGGCCTGTCCCTCCTCTGAGCTGAAAATACCACCTAAAGCAGCTCCTGAAAGCCAGATGACTTTGAAAAACATAAACAACATATGCTACAGTCTGTCACTCAGGGATTATTAGGTTTATAGCTATAACTTCTTTAATTACAAAATCACTGTGAAATACAAGGTTTAAGTGAATTTAAAACTAGCAAATGGGGAAACCCATGCAGCCTTTTAATTTTTCTGCAGTTTCTTCATGATCCATTTGTAAGCAGTATCTGCTTTACATTCTGATGTTCACCTACACTGGTGTAGGGAAGCTTTTATTGAGAGGAGGGTGAATAGTTCATTAAGGATTAATTTCAGGAATAAAATTCTGCCAGAAAATTACCGAAAAGTTAAAGTTCAGGCAGTTTTATGCCCAGCTATTTGATATATGGAGTGAATACTAAACTACTAGATCTTTTCATACAGTGTTATCGTCACCTATGGTCCTTCCTCTCTCTGTTTTACTCTTCACAGAGATGATGGTGAAGTCAGATTAAAGCAACAGAATCAAAGAGTCAATATGCTATTATCTGAACCACGCACCTGATTATTATGGGGGAAAAAATTTCAAGCAGATCAATTCTTACCTTTTTTTACAATAAAAGTAGCCTTCAATTTCCAAGACATCTTGGGGTGCTCCTGCTGTGAGGTTAAGGGCAGCTTTTATGCCAGAAACACATTCTCCTGAAACATTTTGAGGCAAGCAAAATCTGACAAACATCAAAAATCAGAACACAGCCTTTCTTTTATTCCTTGTTATTATAATATTCTTCAGCCACAGGGATATCAAAGACTTTTGGCGGCAATGGATGCAATTTAGCTGCTCCCTAGAGATGGCTTTAGAGAATGCATAATCAATTTTATAAATGAGCAGCTGGCCTGCACAGCAAGGTGCACTCTGCATTTCACCAAAATGAATAATGAATTGCATATACTCTGCATTAAGCAGATTGGCTTTCCTCTTAGAAACTGATATGACTAAGTCTTGTTTGCTTCACTTGTTGAAAAGATAAACTAAAGCCTGTTTATCTTTAAGGGTGTTGCTTAGTGTACTCAACTTTTTTTTGTGGTAGCCATGGCCATCACCACCAGAGACAGCCCGTGCTGGGTGGAGGCTCCCAGACATGGGCCATGGTCAGGCACTGAGGTCAGCAGCTCATGAATGTTAGTCTGCCCAGACCATGTGCATCCTTCACTGGAGACAGCTATCAGTAAGCCTGAGGCTCCAACCTTGGACATTTTCTTTTGCTGGCCCAACAAATTGATAATCTCAGCTAAATGGCAAGTATTTCTTTTTATATTGAAAAAAAAAATTTCATTGCAGAAGCATAGAAACAATTTCCATTGCCACATCTATTTCTCTCAAACTTAGTGATCTCTGTGATCCAGGACAAAAGTTTGCTCAGGCCCAAGGGCATTTTGTTGACTTTCCACTGGCCTTTAAGTCTATACTGTGATTTCTCAGGTCTCTGTGTGGAAATGATTTGTGACTCTCATATTCCCATTGAGAATAACCCATCCATTATATAGCCTCCAGCAAAAGCTGCACTGTGACACATCTTTTGAGGTCAGATGGGCTACTGTAATGCTTCAAATGGGCAGGCATGACAGGCCTGCTGCTCCTCGCAAGGTGCAGAAAGCAAGCAGGAAGGAAAGCAACAGAATGTATAAAGTAGGAAACAGAGCACCCACCATCTTTAAAGGAGCACATTCATACTCAAATGTACATGTTTTTTCCTGACAAGACTGTCTCTGAGTAAATCTGACTTCAGCTGCCCTACTCCAGCCCCTAGGAAATGTTGTCTTTTCAACCAAGCCTTTCCTGAGATTCCTAGTTGTGCCCCATGAGATTTCACTGGCATTTACATTTTAGTTTCTTATTACCAGATGTAAGACAGCATGAAGGGAACTGTCATCACTGCTAAGAGCTGGCTCCACGACGTCGGTGCGTTGTTTTTTTGTCTGGTTGTGTTGTTGCTTTAAGAGAGTTGTGGCAACAGTGGTGGAAGCTGTGCAGACTATATTCGGCAACAACATAAGACAGGAGAAAAAGTACACCTGTGGGAGCACACAGAAATAGTGCTAGGCCTGGTGTTCTATGTGTGCTGCAGGAATTCAGAACACAACACCAGGCCCCGTGACATTGCTGTGGGCCTGCTCCATCCCTGCACTTTCTAATGACTTGACCAAAACACCAATAATTCTTTCTGCACAGCTTTTAACAGTCAACTACTTTTTTTGACACTTCAAGCTTCTGATGCTAGAGAGATGCAAAATTAAATGCAGCATCCAATGGTCCCATTGCATCACTGCTTACATGGTGACTTCCCTCTTTTCACTACATGGAATATGATAAACTCAGTCAAGACTTGAAGCATCGCACCTTTATATGAACCAAAGAAAACCACACAGAGACCTTGGCACCTGAGTTCTGTTTCTAACACTAAGACCAAGGATGGAAGCCCTGTATGGAATAACACACCACTGTGTGGTCTTCCAATAGTTGAGCAACCATCCAGGAGTGTGATTAAGGCTCTTGGCTTAATAAAATAAAAGCTGGCAAGGCTCTGCTGGGAAACTGAGCTTTGTGCTACTGGTGCACCAACAACTGCAGTCCCAAGCAAGCACAGCAGCTGCCTAGTGGCAGCTCCTAAACTGGCAATGACTTTTGCTGCAACACTGCCCTCCAGCCAGCAGCCATCCCAGATGGTCAGGCCAGGCATGGATAGAAAGGCCTGCTTTTTAGCTCTGAGCATCCGTCCTCTTCCTCTTGCTGTTCTAGGTGTGAAGACAAGGAGCAGGGATATGAACCTGGGATTTGGCAGTTGCTCCTCTCAGAGGGCACCAGAGCTCAGTTCTGCGCATCCAAGGCAATTCCTGGATCTTGTTTGCCTTCTTGTACTGAGAGCAGGCAGGTAGCCCCTCCACTTCTGCATTTTGCTTCTTGAGTATTCAACTGTGCTTTTCCTCTGTTCTCAGATCAACTTCTTGATTTTTTTAACATCAAGAATTCACAAAAACATCATGAAGTACTTTCTTTCTAAATTTCTAAACAAGTTCATTATGTGACTACTAAGTAATTAGTCTTAAAACACATTTTCAAGGCAGCTGTAGACAAGACCCAATCTGTTGCTAAACCTTGAAGATATTTCTTCATGTGGGAAGCTTGCTTTGCCTCAAAAACACTACCACAGCCTCACTAGGAATGAGCCTCCTCTTTCTGTGTTTCTGTCTCATTTCTGGAAAATGCTCTATAATCTAGGACTGAGGAGGGCATTATAGTATTTCAGTGGCACTGACACTCCACACACAGCAAGCAGACTTATCTGCACCCTCCCTTTTGACTGCAAGGTTGTTTTCCCAAGGGAGGCCAATTTGTGTGTCAGAAAACACATTTCCAAATCTTCTTCTTTTGCTGTTGTTTTCAAGAATAAACAGCACACTGCAGCATGCCAAGTGGAAAAATGACAGGAGGCTTACATGTTGTGTGCCATTTGGATCAGGTCATGTCACAGAGACTTGGCTGTGTCAGGACTGCCAAAAGGAATGACTCTCCAGAAAATCTGGGACTTCACAAGCTGGAGAGAGGAGATCAAGTCCTCAGAAGAAAGGACAGAAATAGTCAATACAGGGACAAACTAGTCCTTCTGAACAATATGTTTTCCTGTATGGTTCTTACTCCTTCCTTTAGCAAGAATTCTGGATAGATGGCACTAGTCTTTAATTCTTATTTAGGGGGGAAACCAGTGAAAGCTAGCAAGAAGCATTATGCAGGACCTGAAAAGGAACACTAGTTTTACTTCTCAGTAAAATCTTAAAAGGCTTGCTCTTTCATCATTCTCTCTGACAGCAGTTGATGTCATGAACAAAAGACTTTATAGTCACCAGATTCTTTTCTGATTATGTAAATGTTATTACTCATGCTAAAAAAAAAGCTAAAAAAGATGTTAAATTTTCAGATGTTTGAGATATTTAGGGCTTTTGGGTTTTTTTGAACAAGAACTCTACATACCTATGGCTGTTTATTTGCCCACCTATGCAGATTCTGAGGAGCAAAAAGAGCCACCAACTTTCTAGGATTCAGATAGTTTTAAAACAGAATTTTATTTTTATAAGTAGATGAAGCAGGCTATAACCAGGCAGCTTGGACACAAATACAGCAATAAAGGAGAAAGGCTGATAGGGTAAATAACCTGCAGTGCATGGGCAAACTGAGTGCCACACAGGACTGTGAGCCGTGGGGTAAGAGCTGCTTCTCAAACCGTTCTTAGCTGCACAGCTGGTCTGAGTTGTAGGGAGGGCAGGGCAGAAGGGTGGAAAGCCCACCTGTGGCACCTTGCCTTCCAAGGTAGAAGCTCGATTTTGCACCAATTGCATTAAGAAGCTCATAATTAAGCACCCAGTCAAAATTCCTCATTACCCTGCCTGCACATGCAGGATGTCAGCTGCTCTACTGCGTTTGATGGGGGGTATGTCCACCAGTATCTGAGGATTTAGGTGCATGGTAAAAGCTAGAGGAAAATGTTCCAGCAATGTGAAAAAGACGTGAGTATTGCAATAAGGACCTGCATACCACCTGTTCAAGATGGCATCTTGATGCTCGGGTTAATATTTAGAGCTTTTCCTCAGTGGTCTGCCTGTATCCACCACCAAATCTTTACCTCCTCAGTCAGTAGGGATTCTGTGCTGCAAGTACTAATTAATCTTTTGTGAGAGGTTTCTGGTAGGATTACTTCTTGGTTGTTGTTGAGTTTTTAATTTTTTTTTTTTTTTAAGAAAGGTAGCCACCAACTTACATGATTATGAGACGAAATACAGCAGCAAAATGAAAGTGAGACCCTGTATTGAGTTGTAGTCTTTATTAGTACATTTTGTTTGTTTTTTTTTTTTTACTTTAACTAATAAAAAAGAAATATTTTTTTTCAGCAAGAAATAGGACCAACTCTCACATAAGTCAGCAAGAATTACTTATGCATTAGCAGAGATTATTCAACAATTCAGTGCAATTCTCACAGCTGGTCTTCAAACAGAGGGCGAATAAAGGCAATGTAGTTTTCACTAGATGAAAAACACATCAGCAGAGCTCTTGTTAGAGCTACAATCACAAAAGACATACTTGACAAACTGCATCCTAACTGTGTTGCCCAAGGAATTCACAGCTGGCTTCTGTGCAAACATTATTCAATCAGGCACTTTTCTTCTGTGGTCACCCTGTAGGCAAGCACAGCCAGGGGGAGAGGAGGCCAGGGATGTTACAGCTGTTACCTTCCCTTCCATAACTATTACTTTGCCCCTGTCACTGCAAGCACATTGAATTTCCTTGCTATTGAATACACAGTAGGCAATGTATCAAAGGCATTTCATTGCTGGGTGCGAGCCCTGTCACTGCTGCAGCAGAAGAGGAAGGCAATTAAATTTACTGAGGGTAGGTGGAGTGAGGTTACAGAGCACAGGCCCCCAAAGATCCCCCCACTCAAAGCCTGCAACAGAACAAGTCTGGAAGCATCCATGCAACATTACAGAGATGTCCTACCCGCTTCCATAAATCCTCCTCATCTCAGCTGACTCCTTGGCTTGTCATAGTGTCAAAAAATAGATTAAAGTTCAGTATAAAAGTTCAGTCAAACCTCAATGTGCTATGATTTCTGTCAATTTTTCTTTTCCAAAACACAAGCACTGTTTCTCAAAGAATGAGATTTTACTTCAATCTCTCAATTTGTTTATTTTATATGTATTTTTCTCCTAAAACTCCTCTTTTGGTCTCTGCTACAGTGCTTGAGCCATGCAACAGCTGATTATTTCTGTTTGAGAGAAATCTTTTCACATAAAGCACAGCTGTCATCTTACTATATGTCCATACATACTTTTAAAATATTGTATAGAGCAAATTATTATTAGAGGTGAGCAGGAGGAGGCAGAGCTTCTCTGATACCCTCCTGTCCAAATGCTAATATTTTAAGTCAAACTCAGATGACAGGACTATGCATCAGTGATACTAAGCACAGATGGGAAAAAGAGAGTGCAACAATATAGACTGAGAAAAATAAAGAAATGTTATCTTACATGTAAATTTGTAAGTTTTGCCTTACTTAAACCAGGCATGAACTGTTAATGTTGCTGTCCAGCCAGATGGTGATACCACTGGGCAAGCAGCACACACTGAATCAAGGCAGGGCTGTCCTGGGAGAGGGTCTCAGCCTTCCACTATTCAGCCCCCTGTCAGGGGCCTGAGGAGGAGAGCTCAGCCCTCAGGGCAGGTAGGTGCAGTGGGCAGCCAGCTCTGGCCATCAGGGCCACCCTGGCTCAGAGTAGGGAGGTGGCTGCTGCTTTCCAGGTGGTCCCGTGGCTTCGTCCATCACCCTTCATTGCACATCCCTCACTCATGTGCAACACTGGGTATGGATTTTACAGAAATCCAATGTCAGCTGCAGCAAAATGCGGCTTCAAAGAAAAACAAAGTGCTTGCAGAAAAGCATAACCAGGAAGAAGTTTTACTGTGTCTTAGGGGTCTTCCCTTTTTCTAATTTCTTGTTCATGAAGATCAAAGTTAAGCACTTCATTTTTCCTTCCTTGTAAGTTTTGCTTCAGAGATGCATTAGAAAAGAGTCAGAGGAGAGAGAAGGTGTGATTCTGCTATCACTGTGACACCAGTAAATCCACATGGAGTAGTTCAAATATGGACTAGTTAGTTCCCCCTCTGAAAATAGCATTCATCTTCTGATGCTGTAAGCTAAAGACACAACTCTCCCGCAAAAGATGCTGTTAAGGTTTGATTGCTTCTGAATTTAGGGAGTTTTGTATAACCTTCACATGCGGTAGCATCCAGGAATTAAGGAGGTTTTGGGTGGGCCCTCCAGTGATGCTGTCACCAAGCTGGCTCAGGGAAAAGCAGTGCCCTTAGCTGGGATTCCAACCAGGCTGCCTCAGTCAGTGTCTCTCTCTGCTGCTGGTGCTGATGAAGCTGCTGAGGTCAGGAGGGTCGTGGAAGGCTCATTTACACCACAAATCTGCTTTGTATCAGGCAAACATTCCAACTCAGTGTATCTGGTAAGTGAGTGGTCTTTTATCTCCAGGGTCTTCTGACTATCCCTTGCTGTAACTGGAATTGGCCTGGCTGTTGATGGAAAGTTATTTCAAGGCTTCTGTAGCCTTCAGACTCAGGTTTCAAGATTGGAAAGAACATTACATGTTTCTCTTAGATCCCAGTCAAGCCATGGCATTGATTTGTCAAGGACCTTTCAAGGCTGTTGATTTGTCATTACCTTTGTAACTCCCTACAGGGCACATCTGTATCCCTTGCTCCCACCAATTACCACAAAACATTTTCCTTGCAAACAGGAACCCCTTCCTTTCCACATCCATGTTCACTTAGACAAATACACGAAAGACATAGAAGTTTTAAATGTATTTTTTAAGGGATGTGGATACCATCAGCAAGCGTCAGTTTTCACAACTCCCCCTTGTTTCAGCGTAATTTAAAAGCTCTCAGATGCCCCACAATCACATTGAAAAATCAAATCTACTCTTCTGAGACTAAAGAGAATCTACTGAAAAAGCTGTGTTAAAATGCAAAATAGCACCCAAACCACAGTAAATATGCTATCTCTTTCCTGCCTCCTCTGTTGCTCCTGCTACCATGGATAAGGTATTAAAATTCTTTTCGAGCATTTATTCAAGCACTTCTGACAGTGTTTAGTCATTCATTATGAAAATTGTCATGTCCTTATGTTCGTGGTTTCCCGTCCTGCACAATTAGGACACATCCATCAACAGCATCATAAAACATACACCTGCACTATAACCAAGTCCAATATTAACTGCAACAACCCCTCCAACAAAATATTGTGTGCACAGTTTGGAAATTTTAAAAGGACACATAAGTCTTAAAACCTTTGCACTGAAAGAAAAAAGAAGAAAAAAAATCCTGACTTTCAGCACCCACATACATGAAACATCAGTTTGAGTCATAAACTGCTCAAGATCTGTCTTACAAAATAAAGGCTCTTAAATACCCCACTATTCATCTTGGAAACTTGTTTTTGAACCTTCTATGCAGATTAGAAAGTGCTTCTTACCTATCCCCCAATTCATCTTCTCATTTTTTGTGCTGGTATTGTCTTTCATAAAGTCCCTTTCCTCCAATCCTGGCCAGCTTCCCTCCAGGGTTTGATCCAGCATCATTAAAGCACCAATAAAGAACAGTAGAGAACAGTAGTTAAACAGCAGTTTAAAGTATTTTAACAGTAGTTGAAGCTCTCACATAGGTCATACATTTTTGCAGTATACACATTGTGCAGTCTGTGGGAATAAATGGCTCGGGGTATCTTGGACATCTGCTCCCTGAAAGCTGTGTCAAGGCTGTGAAGCAGCAGTGATGGACAGGATAGAGAGCAGGCCCTTCCCTGCTGTGTTTCACAGGGAGCCTGAGGTGTCTTCTCCTGGGAGCCCAGCTGAGCATCCAACCAATCCCCCTTCTATAGGTTAAGTGCACACAGAAGAGCAAGCTGGTGAGTCAGTACTCCTGCCTTATTTTTTTGTGTTTCATCAACTTACCTTTTTCCTTTCACTTTTTTTTTTTTCTGAAAAAAGTATTACTTTATGTTACTGCAGACATCTCACGTAACAACAGATTGAAACAGATCTTATATTCTAAAGGCCCTTTCAGACACTTGGAAATGGAGTTTTTAAAGGTTCAGGGCAAGACCCCTGTTGCTTTCCAAGGGCAAATATTGTCCAGTGAAAAGATTGGAGCAAAATGAGAGTAAAAGTGGGGTTTTCCACCATGTTTCTCCATTATCAACCAGTCTTCTTCCTCCTCATGACACAAAACTTACAGCAAAATGGAATGGTATTTTAAGGTACTGCATGACTGCAATATGCATACTTGGTAACATCTTCTGTCCAGTTTTTGAAAGAGCACCTAAGTTTTGAAAGAAGAAAATGATGAAAACATGCAAAAGCCTCAAGAAGGTTTGCTGTCATTGCACGCCACACCACAAAAGCCTTGAGAGAAAGGAAACCTCCTCTGAACTCCAGGGAGCTGCACAACCACCTCTCCCAGCTACACCTAAAGGTCCTTCTGCAACAGTGCCTGTAAAGCAGCATCTACAGACTGTCTGGCTAACAAACGTGGAGCTCTGGTTTTACTTGGGCTTTTGCTGTAGCATGCAAGAGGCAATATAACAGCCAATACAAGTAAGAAAGAGAGGGGAAGGAACATGGAAATTCTAGTTTCTTGCATTGTAAAATATAAATTATCTGGAATGTATTAAATGACTGTATTCACCCAACCTTTGCTCAGTCTGTGGTCATAAATGACAAGTAATTTAGAAAAAAAAAAGAAAAGAATAAGTGTTCTGCATGAAATGCCACCCTTCAAAGTGCAAATTATCATGAGTCACTGTTGACTAATCTAAAAGGTCAATATGCAAGACTGGAGAAGCACATATAGTCTAGAAAAGCATGCTGTCAGCACCTCCAAAACTCAAAGAAGCAATGATTTTGTCCTATGCAAATCATATAATCCCAATTCCTGCCAGGTTAGTTTCATTCACTGTAGAAACTCACTCTAAGCCAAGGCAATAATTAGATTCACACCTTTTAATTGCTTTTTTTCTCTTTGGGTTAAAAAGGCCAGAATTTCTGCATTTCTGTTGGGAGGGAAAATAAAGCAGAAACAGAATAAAAGCCTACCCTAAGAGATCAGTCACTTTTCTCTTCAATCCAAGACACATTCCTGCTCTTATAATCTTTTCTGGGCACACTGAAGGAAGTGTTTCTGTATGATTTGGAAATTGCAGAAGACAGATTCCCATATCAGCCACCCTATGGCCAAACAGCAACAAGGAGAGGAGCGACCACAGCTCTGGATTTGCTCACTCCTGTTGGAAAGAAGGGAACTGTATCTGCAGAACCAAGTAGAGGATGCAAACTAATGCAAAACCCCTCTTCTACAATCCCAAATCTCTTGCCTCCTTTCTCAGGGAAGAGAAGTGAACCTCACAATAGAGACTAAGCCTAATCAAGGAGAAAGCAAGGGGGAAACCGAAGGCAGAGCAAATAAACTGCGAAGGCCAAAAACCAAAAGGGAAGTTCAAAGAGCTAGGGAAAAAAAACAAAGGAGGAGGAAACAACCAGCTAAATTCAGATGGGGAATGAGGGATAAGAACTTCACTGTAGTCACAGTTATGTAGGTATATTGCAGGCAAAATTCGCAGTCCAGCGACTGCAGGATGAGGTAAAGCTAGTTAATACTGAACTGAACATCCCCACTGAAATTTAAATGCATCCAGTGCTTGACACAGGGGCTCAAAGCCTCCAGGAACTGTGGAATTAAACAGCTTTATAGATTTCCAGGAAAGACTGTGAGACATTTCTAGGCAGTGAGGGAGCAAAGAACATTTCAAGCCAATAAGTCTTTGAGAAAGGTTTGAGTAACTGAGGAGAAGGACCAGCAAACCCTGCACAATGATAGATGAAATTCAAAAGGAGCAAAACAAACCAAAACTAAACACTCTTGAACTGCTAAAGTTAATTTTTAAATATGAAATAAGGTGGCTGTCAGATGTTGTGCACCTCTGGTAAATAACAGTGATGCACTTAAAAGTGAATGCTAGGGTTGCCCTGGTTATATAAAAGACATTGAAGTTGCATGCTCTTAACACTGTTTTTACATTAATTTCTCCTATGTAATTGTTCTTCCTGGGACCCTCAACACCCTGTTTGCTCCAGCACAGCTTATGTTGTTACTGAGAAGGCTCCAGCTACATGCAAACAGTGTCCAGAATAGTGGGGCATTAGCATTGGGAACTGAAATAGGAAAAAAAGCAATATCCCACACAATTAAAAACAAAACAAAACAACAACAACAACAACAACAACAAAAAAAAAAACCAAAACAAACAAACAAACAAACAAAACAAAACAAAACAAAACAAAAAAAAAACACCCTTCATAGAGAAGTTATTTAATTCCTAGCATAAGTAGGCTGAAATAAATTTTGTTCCCACTTGGTTAGTTCTTTGGGATGAACCTTGCAAGAACAAGAGACAATTCCAGTAAGCAAAGGCTGGAAATCAATGTTACAATAAATACAGTTTAACTGACCTACTAAAGGTCTGGTTTATGTGAAGAAGGAACACAGAAGTTGGTTCTTTTTCTCTCTATATTTGAACCAAGGAAAAACATCCCCCGCTATGTTTGAATTACTCCCAACTGTTTTCCACAGCCCACTACAAGTTTTCCAGAGCATACTTCACATCTCCCTGCTCCTGCACCATCCTTAGGGCAACTCTGGCAACCCAAAAAATTTTGGTTCTCATGTCCTTGCTTATGAAAAACATCAATAACATGCATCAAGTTGTTTCCATTCTGACTGACAAAGATATTTGTCTGTTATCCCTCAATGTTCTCTTTCCTGCCCATGCCTTTCCACATTTCCACATTCCACCATGGACAAAACAGATTGCACTGTACTATACACAGAACTATCTCTTAAGTAAAATGCTGCTTGCTTGAAAACCAAACCAAACAACTAGAGGCGCAATCCTTGATATCCAACACAGTGTTCCAAGAACAACCTTCATCCCTTCCTGAAATCTGCAGCATCCCTCACTCTGCTATAAACTGCAGACAAAGGTACCAATTCTTCCTCAGAAATACACAGAAGCACCCTGGAAAAAGTAACTGCCTTTTAATCAAGTTGCACATGTCCTCCCATGTGCGGCACAAGTTCTTACTTACTAAAACTGAATTTCTCTGCCAGTTGTTTTCTGTGTAAGAAGCAGCATTCCAACTACACTTAACAGCTGGCTTAAATTTTTGCTCTGCAGCAAAATGAGCAATCCTATGGAGAATTAAGCAACTTTAAGATTTTAAACTGCAAAATAAGAAGGAAGATCAAAAAGCATAATATACCACTAGCTCACTTGGAAGAAGAACTTCCTCTTTTGGATACAGCAAAGGACTAAACCAAGAAGAGACATGGGAAGTTAGAGGGCTGGAAGAGGTAAATTTCAGGCCTAGAAGCACAGCCTCCTAACTTTATTCAATAATAAATATTATCTGTGTATCATACAGTGATACTACTTTCTCAGTGTCCATAGTGCCACTCTGAAGTAGAGATGTACCTTGCAAGGACATGTAGCACTGTCTGTTTCTATGAAGTTTTGCTGCCCTAGGTCTTTGCTGTCCCTTGCTCTAGCCACATCAGCACTACTACTGTTACAGCAGAACAAAAGTATTAAGGAAAGGCAGCATGTTTTATTCATGCAAGAGGTCAATACCCTGTTTTAAAAGTTGTAGTTGCATTTTTTAGCAGATATGGCTAAGACAGTATATAAGCAACCATTTTTCTGAGGGCAAGGCTGAGTCAGTGAATCAACATGCTCTTCATTGTCTCTTTATACCATTCCTTGGTCCAGTTATATGACAAATATGCTGCACAGAGAAAAATTAGTGCGCAGTTTTTCCTCCTCCTCCAAAAATTGTACTGGTTTCTCTGACTGTGATGGATGTCCTCTGCTTTTGTTTCCCATTGATCCTAGATTGTGAAGAAATAGTAAAACAGCCTTTTTCCTGAATTTGCATCATCCAACAACAGGTTGGAAGTGTTGATTTAGGATTTCAAGCATTATTTGTGCCTAGGGTTTGCTGTATCAGTTCAGGAATTCGTTGTATCAAATAACACAGCAGGTCTTCTTTTTTTTTTTTTTCCTTTGCCTCTTAAAAATTGCTTTTATCAAGTTGTCCTCAAATGAAGGCTGGTCTGTAATTAGTCAGAGCAAAGAAGGGGTCTGTTGGAGATTACTGTACAGGGAAGCTGTACAGAAGGACTTCTGAGCTAAACATCACCGCCAGGGAGCCTGCAATAACTAATAGCATCACAGTTGCCTGGGTGTAGTTAAACTTCAATCAATGAACTTTTTGATAACATTTGGATGCTGACTGTAATGCTGGGGAAAACAAAATAATTCCACTATATAAGGCATTAGCACTGTTTTTTTTTTTATGGAAAACAACCTCTGTATGCATATTCCAGGACTTAAACCATGCAGTGAGTGTGTCAGTCAGTACATGAAAAGAAAAGCCTCTTACAGTATTGTGGGCTGTACAAAGCAGAGGACAATAATATCTGTCACCAAGGCCTAAGTTTGGGTCAACTTTGGTGAAAGCTCAGTTTTGTTTAGGGTTTGGTTTTGGTTTTGGGTGAAGAAGAGGAGGTCAGACAAAGATAGCAGGATTGTTCACTGCCACTGTAAGATTCCATTGTGCTTATTATAAGTGCAAGGAGCACTTTCTGCTTCCATTCCTCACACAAAACCAAAGAATTAAGAAAACCCACAAATTTCCTTGTTCAGTACCAGCATCAATCCCAGCATGACTACCCAAAAGATAAAGGGATGCTGTCACTGTGGCAGATGGCTCATACATTGTGCAAGGCAAGGATATTACAGGGCTTAGACAAGAGGATCCATATCCTCAAAAAGACCTCGAAGCCACCTTAAAAAACAAAGTGCAAGACAAATGTACCATTTTACTTCTGATAAAATAATCCTCTCTTCCTGAAACCAGTATGTTGTTAGGCTGAAGGACAGCATTAGAAACAAATTCAGATGTGTAAATCCTACACACTGTATCTTATCTCAAAGCTGTTTCTAACAAGTTGCCAACATCTCAGCTGAAAATTATCATGTATAGTCATCATTCAGAAGTTATATGAGGTCTCATTAATTGCCTCTGGCTACTTTTTCCAAAGTAATAATCAATAACTTGTATATCAAGTTGCAAGTTTGGTATCCTGAGACATGCAGACATGTTTCAGTGATTCAGCTGGACTTGTGAGAAACAATATGTTTAGTTAGCTATACGTCAGATATTACCCACACTTGATCAAAATGTGAACTAGCAAGCTCCATGAGAGTACAGCTTTAGCACTAACTGCCATGCCCACCAGGGTGTTTTAGAGCATTGTGATTTTAGACAAGAATATTAGTGGAACAAGGCATACAGAGGCTGATCAGTCACAGACAACTTTTGAAAACAAAACACATTGCATTACTTCTCAATATTTCAATGATTGTACAACACAGGCTGGTGCTGTGACCACTGCCCAGGGAAGCTTGTTCCAGAGCCCAAACAACCTCTGGATGAAAAAATTTTTCCTGATAGTTAGCCCAAACCTTCCCTGACTCAACTTTAGGCTATTCCATTGGATCCTGTTCTCACCACAAAGAAGAGATCAGTGTCTGTCCCTTCTCTTCCCCTCACAGGGAAGTTGTAACTGTAATGTAACTCAGTCTCCTTTTCTCCAGGCTGAACAGATCAAGTGCACTCAGCTTGTCCTTGTGTGGCTTCCCCTGGAGGCCCTTCACCATCTTCACAGCCCTCCTTTAGACATTGCCTAATATCTTTATATCTTACATGGTGGTACCCAAAACTGCCCCCAGCAGTTGACATGAGGCTGTCCCAGCCCAGTACAGAGTGGGACAATCCCCTCCCTTGCCCAGCTGGTGATGCTGTGTCTGATGCCCTCAGGACAGGGCTGACCCTCCTGGCTGCCAAGGCACTGCTGACTCAGATCCAATTTACCATTGACCAGGATCCCCAGGTCTGTTTCTGTGCTGCTTTCCAGCCTCTTTTCAGCATCTCCCAATTTAATGGGACCAAACTTATTTACCTTTGAGGTCCTGTGTCTAAGTTGTTTATGAAGATTTGAAGAGCACAGGACCAAGGATTGAGCTCTGTGGAATCCCACTAGTGACAGGTCACCAGTGTGACTTCACTCCATTCACTGTTACCCCTTGTGCCTGAGCCATAAGCCAGTTACTCACCCATCACACAATCTGTTTATTAAGCACTGCCTTTTGCTCTTGAGCTATTTAAATAAAGCTCTTTTAATTGTACCCCACAGTTCTAGCAGCTTTAACTCCAGTTTTTTTGGCTGCATGAATTTTCTCCCTTATGGGAGTATCTCTGTTTCCCTCCCATATCTCCTGACTTTGGCCACATGTCTCCTTTTTCTTGCTTTAGCTCCAAAAGATCCCTGCTCAGCCAAGCCAGCCTTCTGCCTCACCTGCTTGACTTCTAACATTTTGGAATTGCCTGTCCCTGTGCTCTTAGGAGGTGGTGCTTAAAAAGTGACCAGCACTGATGGATTCCAGTACCTTCAAAAGCATTTTCACAGGTGTCCATACTCACAAGTTCTCTGAATAGCCCGAAAAAGATATGATCTAGTGAGACTTCATGGTGTATTCAAAAATAGGGATAGGATGAAATGGAGATCTATTTAAAAGTTAATCACCTTACTTCAGCTTTTCAAGTATTTTAGCTTTCTCATCAGAACAGATATGCAATTATTAATAAGTCACAATTTCAGCCCTAAACATACAGGGAGCTCTGCAATAATAATTAGTTTTGATAGTGCTAAACTCTGGAGAGGGGAATGAATCAATTAATATGAGGTGGGAGATAAGGGACCTGAAAGAAGTGGAGGTAATAAGTGAAGGGAGGAAGCAGTTTTCCATTATTGGCTTAAAGAAAACCACCAAGAAACACAAAGTCAAGAAAATCTGCAATAGTGCAGAAAGTAGAAAAGATACAGATGAAAGGCAGCAGCAACTCTTGAGAAGAATAAAAGTAGGATATTTTAATTCTGATTCTGTCACAATTCAGTGTATAGGCTTGGAGAAATGGTTTCTCCCATGACTCAGTCCTCCTCTGTTTGAAAGTGGAATGACAGTTTTCCAGAAGTGTTTTCCCTAGACCTTTCTACAGCATGCTAATCCCTGGTAAAAGAAAAACACGTGAAGCCTTCTACCAGGTTTGCAATTGCTAAGTAAGGGTGTTACTGCCTGTAGTTTTCAAGATCTTGGTAAGAAATGTATTTGCCATGCTGTGCTGGACCTGTGCTATGTGCAGGTCTCAGTCCCTCCTGCACAGAGGATGCTTCTCTGGAATTTGCAGGTGTCCAGGTAGAGCAGTAGAAGCTGCCAGACACTCAGGGCTGGGATAGGTTATTGGCGAGAGTAATGAAGAAGGCAGTCAAGGAAAGAGCTGGGGTGACACGTGCCTGAGTCCTCACTGCAGGGGCACAGACATCATCTGAGTCAGAGCCCAGGTTTGTGTGACAGCTCATGTCATTGCATGGAGCAACTTCTGACTGAAGACCCTCATTTGGGGAAAAATGAACTGCAGTGGCTGCTAAGGAGTTGACGTATGAGGCAAAAGAGCTGTCACTCCTGAGCACTTGCTGGAGGCCCAGTGGGGCTGCCCCTGCAGCACCTGACACCAAACCATCTCTAGACCCCCTGCCTGAATAGACTCTAAATATTCAGAATCTCAAAACCTCAATGTTACATCAAATATTGTGTCAAGGTGTCTCCTTGAAAGGAAAAAACAATGACAAGAGCTAAAGTCCTCTGCAAAATTAGGTTTAAAAAAGAAAATAAGTAGAAATTCCCAGCTGGTGGTGGTATGAGATTAAGAGATTAAGTTTTTAATGTAGAACTCATGTTACAGGACCTGTGAGTTACATACTGTAAATAAACAAAAGTAATAAGGGAAACAAAACACATTCCAGTCCTCAGCAAACATCTGAAATAAGCAAAAAAAATATTTTCGTCCCTTTTAGGTATTCACACTAATAACATAAATGTTTTATAACTTCAATTAAAGGAAATAATTTCATCTTTAATTCAAACTTTGAAGAAATTTCCAGCACAAACACAGTATCTTTTTAATTAAAATAGGAGTGTACTTTTTTTTCCTTTAATATCTTTCCTTGGAGTCCTTGGAGATCAGATGATCGTGTTGAAGTCTCTGAAATTACAGCAGAAAGTTTTGATTGTTTTTAAGGTTAAATTACTGTTAGACAGCAGCATTAAGGAGCAGCTTCAGTACTGAAAGGGGAAAATTGTTTCTTTTCCAGCACTTGTTATGAAACTGAAATAAAAAAAAAAGAAGGAAAAAAAAGAGAAAAAAAGCACCTCGAGGTTTTGTTTCTAAAAGCAGAATGGTTTACAGTTATGTAGAAACCTGAAACTGTGTGAACTCAGCAAGTCACTTGACCTGTATTGAATCTTAAAGCAGAAATAACACAGAATTTTTTCATGTCAATAGCAGGCCCACTAACACTGAGATGTGTTTAGTGTGTGTGTATGTGCATGTGTTAGGGAAGGAACCCACGTCAGGGTTTTCATTTGTGGTCCATTGATATTCTTCAAGGTCTTTATTATGGTGGTTTGTGCTGTTAATAAGCTTTATGAAACCTCCTCTGCCAATAATTTTCTATTTAGTAAGCTGGTGAGACACAGTACTGAGTGTTGGGCTCAGAGCAGGGATGACCTCTGCAGTGAGAAGTTGTCCTGGGCTGGACAGTGTCCTCTGTCACCGTTTTCAGGCATGGCTGGTTTTGTTGTTGCTAATATACTGCACCCCTAGTCCACAGGAGGTGAGTGAGACAGAGCAAGGACACCTGTGTGAGGTGTGTGACCAAGTAGATGATGGCAGAGCTTTGAAGGGAGGTGTACAGATTAAGGAACATCAGGCAGTCTGAGAAAAAGCTGATGGAGCCATGCTCTTCCCTCCCTGAGACAGAAATAGGAACATGTGTGAGAAAAAACCTTCAAGATCCTGTATCCCATCCCCTGCAGCCCCACCTCCAAGCAGAGAGAAGGCAGTAACCTACAGTAAAGGAGAGAACAGAGGCAAGTCTTTGCTCAGGGTGGCAAGTGAGCCCTCTCCAGGTATCTGCCTCACCTCCTCAGCTGCCTCTACACAACAGGTGTGAGGCTCTGGATGTGGCAGGTCAGGTGATAATGTGGATGATGGTCCACCTACCCCAGAGGTGCTGCCAACATCAAAAAGGCCAACCCCCTGTCACAATCACCTCCACTAGGAAGAAAAGATGGGTTACAATTGTTCCCTCCCCTTTTAAAATGCTATTGTTTAAAAAACATTCCTTATTGCCAGATAACACTTAATGTACATCTTACAAATATGCAAATTATAGCTTTACTACAAGCTAATTTATGTTTATTTTTCTAAGAGCACCTAATGGAAAAGATGCACAAAAGCACAGAAAACTGAAAGAATTTTTTTTTTTTCCCCAGAGGAAAAAAATGCCTTGTGCTATACTTCTCAACATTGAAAACATTTATCACATTAACCCCCATGTGTATATTCTTGAAGGGTTTTACCAAATAGAGGTTTTGAGGCACCTCAGCAGATCCCCTCCCCTGGTTTTGCATGGGGGGTTGGTGCAGACTAGCTCTCACTCCCAAACCAGCAGTCCTCATCCCACAGCCCCTGCCAGTGCCTGGCACTGGGAAGGGAGTTGTGATGGATCAGTGCTCTAATGAGCAAGAAAAGGAATAAATAAATAAATAACCACAGCGATAATGAAAGCTGTCTGTATTTCCACCTTAGATATCTCTCTGCATTTTTCCCCCTAAAATATTTGCGTTTGGTTTTATTATTGGCTATATATATATAATTATTTGTATACATATATATTTTTAAAATATTTTTAATTTTTTTCTTTTTTTTTTTTTTCTTTTCTGCTCTCTCCTTGATTTCCTCCATTTCAAAGCCAAAAGAACTGCCTGACTGGCAGGCACCCAGACTCCCAACACCTGGATGCTTTCTGGAAGGTGCTGCTCTCCACCCAGTGAGCAGCCCAGCATCCCAGAGGAGAAGTGTGAAAAGCATCCCACAAGGCGAGGAAGTACCAAGAGGCTGATTAATAGCAGGTAAAAGCTGGGCCACATGCTGCAGCTCATACATCCAGGAGGTCCCCTGGCAAGGATTAAGCTGCTGATGATGGCCCAAGGAATTGCATCCTTTCTTTAGCCCTGAAGGGGAGTTTTTGTGGTGTCACTCACTGCTCACTGGCTCTCGCTCTGGGGCAGGCAGTGCCCCACACCTGGCCTGGGCCACCCCTGCTCCTGAAGCCCCTCAACAGCCCTTTTCTATGCCAAAGGGATTTGGCTCACTCACCAACATTCAGGCTGGGAGCTTTGACAGGAAGAGCAATCCTAAAAGTGTTTTGTCATAAAAGCACTGCAGACTAAAATACATCTGTCACTCAGTGGATTGAGCCATTTGATTTGACATTTAAATGTAGAAATCTCTTACTGTGAAGTGATTTAACACTCCACTGAAACACCACGGTTACAAGTTAATTTTCAGAGTAAGAAAAATTCAGAGTCACCTGTCCAACCAACCCATTCTCAGAAATTTAACAAGGTCTGCAGGTGTCTCTTTTTGGGCAGAAGCCCCAGAGTTACTGCTGGTGCTGGCAGCATTGCCTGTGCCTCTCCCTTCTGCTTTACAGGAGTAGACAGGAACAGAATAGAGGGGAACAGTCAGGCACAGAGTGCTGCAGAGTACTCCCTGGGCAGCTGCACCCAGCCCCTCCTCTCCTCCTTCCCCTAGGAACAGGCTAAAGGGGTAGCTCTTCTGAGAGCTGTTTGGAGACAAATGTGTTGATGTGGGAAAGCAGCTGCTGGGAGAGAAAAACAGACAGTGTAAGAGGGGATAGAGGAAAAGTTGAGAAAACAAGAGACCTCTTAAAAATCTCATGACTGAACACAACACAGGAATAATGGAGGAAGAAATCAGTTCATGACTTGAGAAAAATCCAAAATAATAAATATTAAGAGAAATGGAAAAATCCAAAATAATAGTTCCAAACCAAAAGATTAAATCAATGTATTCCTCTCTGCCTTTCTGGCAGCACTAGGCTGAAGATTGCCCACTTATCCAAAACTGAGGATTATATATTTCACACGAGGATTAATAGGAAGATTATATTTTTCTCATCCTTACCATTTCTGAAAATAATATTATACATCCATCCGAAGCCAATACAACCTACTTTTCAAATCCAGAATGCATTTTCAGTGACCTTTTAAGGAAATCCAGTATTGACAATTGATGCACTGTACAGTAAAGTGGAAATATGGGAAGGTTAGAGGACAGTGAAAGACAAATAATATACCCATGTTCCTCCCCTCTTGTGTGTTTCATTTTTCCTGCTCTCAAAAAAGAAAGGTTTTCACCTCATACACGTCTGAGTGCTCAGAAAGATGATAATGACCAAAGGGTTATTAGAAAGCATTTAACTGTCTGCCACTTTTACAAGAGATGTAATAGGTATGTGTGCTCTATCTTTCATTTTCATTGCTTGCTGCAAAAACATTTTCCAGGTTTTAGCACAGTGGTTTCTTCCTTTTCTGGATGATGCTCACCACAGGACTGTTTCTGATAAGGACAGTATGATTTCTCTCCTACACCTGCAGAGTTCTATTTGTCTAGTGTATAAAAACACAGTGCACTGCCTGGACTTAACATGCCAAAGAAGACTAGGAAAAACTGACTAAAATCAATGCAGTTAAAACATGCATGGATTTGGTTCAATTAAAAAAAATTAGTTACAAATATAAGAACAATCTATCTAAATTCTATATTCTAAATTCTAAATTTTAAGACCAACCAGACCAATGGTAACAATAAAGTTCCAGTAACCAAACAATAAAAATTCTGTGTTTTCATCTGCACTCTATTAAAAACAATTTTTTTCATTTTGTGTGGGAAAGCACTTCCAAATATGCAGAAAAAATGAGCATAGATGCAATGAACAGAACATTACAGTCCCATGCAAAATATAATACATACCAATTCATGTGATACATTTATATTCAACCATGCTTTTCAATTCCATGAACTATTTCTAAATTGCCTCATGCCAAAGAGAAACTGTGCTACAGTTTATTATGAGATTTCTTTTACCCCTAATCTTCTTGGTATTTCCTCCTAGCAATCACTGTCGCAGCCTTTTATCTTCCTCTGGGATGTTAGGAGAGGGTGAATGATGGAGCTAAAAATCCAGGGATGCAGAAAAGACAAAGAACTTTTAAATGAACTGTTGAATTTTGACACTGAAAAATAAACAAAAAGACATCTGTATGAGTCTGCGCTAAAGCAACCCATAACTATATTTAGTTCTGGTCAAAACTGCATCACAACTTTTAATCTCAAATTTCCTGTTCTGAGAAAAAATGTGTGAAAACAGACTTACAGCCAAAGAAGGCCCAAACAGAAAAATATTTTGGTTCCAAAGATATTTTAAGTGCACAACTGACAGAAACACTTTCTTCAGCTTTCAGGTTTTGTTGTGATGTTACATTATCTTCATATATGATACCAACAGGAAGCAGCAGTAACACATAAAAAAATCCCTTCACAGAAACAAAGCAGACACCACCCCAACTGTACCTATTTCTGGCCTACCTGAGAGATGCACAGCTGGAGGACAGTGCTTTCCCCATCTGCCAAAAAAGTATATATTTAAGTGAACCATCAGCTTCCACCCTCTCATCTTAATGTCAATGTTTTACTGCTTTCTCCTGTGTACATACATGAAGAGATGTAAAAATGTACTAGATTGCATTTAGTTACTCTGAAATCACATTGCTGAAATTACAGAATTGTACTCATTTTTAAATACATGATAAACACTAACCCATCTATTTAATGACTTTTTAAACAATATGGATTTTGTATCCTTCCAGCTATTACAACATAGTATTGAGATTAAAAAATACTCTTTTTTGACTTTTAAGACTCTTGGAAGGGCAAAAGAAAAGTTTTTTTGACTGGAATTTCCACAAGTGTCTATTGGCCCTTTTTGAGCATCAGGGAGCAAAGTCTCCTCCTTCCTCCTGTACATTTGGGAATAATGCAGAGCCCTGTTCCTCCATGTGAGCCACCTCCAACTGAACCGGGAGAGCACTGTAGCACAGGCAGCACTTGGCAGAGCAGCATAGACAAAAGGGTTACAAAGGCCCTGGTGAATGTTCTGCTCATGGATTGTGACCCTGTGGCTGCACTCAGGAGCATATCGTCTTCCATATCCTCTGTAAATCCTTCCTCATTTCCTCCAATCACTGCCAGCTCAGTAATTCTCAAACACATTTGGGGCACGATTTTTGGATGGTATAGAAGTGGTATATTGTGATGACTTGTTATGAGTGTATTGTCCCATAATGGTGCACACTAAGTTCCTGCTTGCTGCATGCAGCAATAAAGGTGACCTTTGAGGATGCCACGGCACAAATCACCTGCTTTCACATACCAAAGAAAAGAGGTATGCTAGGGGCACTAAACCAGGAGTCACAACTCTGGCAGCTCACCTTAACAAAGTATGCCCTAGACTTAAAGGAGAACCACAAAATCATTGATTCATTGAATCATAGCATCACAGAATATCCTCACTTGGAAGGGACCCACAAGGATCATTGATTCCAACCTCTGACCCTGCACAGGACCATCCCCAAGAGGCATACCATGTGTCTGCAGGTGCTGTGACTGCTGCCCTGGGGAGCCTGTTCATGCCCAAACATGCATGGACATGTTTTCAACCTCCAGGTGAAAAAAATAATATATCTGATATTTAACCTTAACATCTTCTGACTCAACTTTAGGCCATTCACTTGAGTCCTGTCACTGGTCACCACAGAGAAGAGATCAGTATCTGCCCCTCCTCTTCCACTTACAAAGAAGTTGTAACTGCAATGAGGTTCCTCCTCAGTCTCCTCTTTTCCAGACTGAACAGACCAGGTACCCTCAGTCCGGTCTCATACAGCTTGCCTTGAGGCCATTCACCATCTTCACTGCCCTTCTTTGGACACCCTCTGACAGCTCAATGTTTTTCTTATTCTATGGTATCCAAAACTGCCCCCAAGACTCAAGGTAAGGCCACCCCTGCCCAGAGCAGAGTGGGACAATTCCCAGCCTTGCCCAGCTGGTGATGCTGTGTCTGATGCCCCCAGGACAGAGATGTCCCTCCTGGCTGCCAGGGCACTGCTGACTCAGATCAAATTTGCCATGGACCAGGACACCCAGGTCCCTTTCCAAAGTGCTGCTCTCCAGCCTCTCATTTCCCAGTCTGTCCATACATCCAGGGTTTGTCATCCCAGGTGTAGCATCCAGCACTTTCCCTCACTGAGCTCCATATGGCTGGTGATTGCTTCTCTCTCTAATTTGTCTAAGTCTCTCTGCAGGATTTTGCACAATTAACAACACAGTTATGGCTACGGTACACAGTATGACTTCTGAAATCCGATATTTTGCCAGACAAAGTGCAGCAAATAAATGTACAGTGCAATAGTGTGAAGTGCCAGAGAGCCTCCTGTCCCCAGCAACAAGATGCCTTCTTGAAGAAAAGTGTCACTGCAATGCTACCTGTCAAACTCCATAAAGACTCTGCCTTGTCCTCCTTCACAACCCTCATGAAAGCTCTGCAGAGATCACTCGACCACTTTGTAATCTGATCATGCTGAGACAGCTGGCAAGCAAAGACTGCCCATTTGTATCTAAAATACATTTATTTTGCGACATTTCAGTCTCCAATAGACCATACACTCCTGCTGCACAGCTCTTACTAGTGCTTTGTGTAATCCCACACATTTTATACAAGCCTTTAGGAAAGGTATTGTTTTTCTTTTATTTTCTTTTTTTTTCTTCATTGCTTTCAATGATCCCTACTGCTTTATCAAGTGCTCTAGAATTTACTGTGTCAAAATTATAAAAGCCACAAACTAAAGTTTTATGAATAACTAAAGAATACAAATGGCACATGCCTTGAGGTAGTAGCAAATAAAAGCTCTTAGAAGAGCTTCTGCATTGAATAATACAGGTGTGAAGAAGAATTTAAATCTATTTAATATTAATTCAGTACACTGACTTCAGTGGGAATATTGCCTGAAAAGCATGTCACTACTAAGATTTCTGGAAAATAACCAATCTTTTCATTTTCCCTTGCACACTGCAGTCTGTATTTAGTTACTGAGGGACAGTCTTCCCTACTTTGAATTATGAATCACTTCCCAGTTGTATTACACAGATGTTCAGGAAAAAAAAAAAGGATAGTGGTCATGGTTAAGAAAACATAATAAAGCTCATGATAAAGACATTTAAAGACTTGAGCACCTAGTACTCTCTATCCTCCATTAGCTTTTTAAGTAGCAGAGAAAGGGATGCAAATGCTTGCAGGCATGTAAGTATCTTTGCAATAAGTATGTATTTTAGAATTTCAAACCGAACTTTCTCAACATCTTTCAGCCAGTTCTGCCATTCTAAGTTATACTCCTGAAATTTTGCAAAATTTGTCATCACCTCATATATCAAGCTGTCACACATACAGAGGACAAGAGACTCACTTACTTAAGGAAACAGACAAAGGATCAGCTACTTTTTTGCTCTCTCACTCCTTCTTTAGCTCAGGAAAGAAAAATACCAATTTGCATCTGAATAAGGATGTGTGTCATATAACAGCAACTGAGTTTTGCATTTGGGAACTGCAAATATATTTGAATTTTATGCATGGAAAGAGCAGAAAGAATTTTGAAGAATTAGACCTTCATCAAAGCTTAATTTATGTGACACAGGAAGACATAAATAGCATTCGTAAGAATGACAGCAAAAAGCTGCATGAGAACAGTTTTAACTGTAACCAATATAAATATGTACATTTATTTTTTAGACTAGGGTTTTTTTTTTTAATTAAAATGATGTAATGACAGATCACAATGCTTCAAGAAGTTCATCAATATTTGATATATTTTTTACTTGGATAATGAAAAGCCTGAAAGGATTTCTGGATGATCTCTGGGACTTTAAAGTGAAATAGAAATTCCACCATATGTTGTACATAGCTGTGATCTCAGTTTTGATGGCAGGTAATTATAAAAAAAACCCAAAAAAACAACCCTAACAGTTTGTTTAGATACTATACTTCAGTCTAGCCCTAGTGGTATCAACTCTTACTATTCAGATGATTATCCTGTGAACATTGAAACTAAGCAAAAAAATCTGTGAAAAACTGGATCAGCCTTGACATGCTTCCCCACCTTTTTTTTTTAAGGCAATATTGTCTAAAGTCTTTCTGACAAGCTGCTACCCTGCACTGCGGTACATTCCCTGAGTGCATCTGTTCTTCTGGTATGGTAGAGGAGTTGAGGCAACCTTGCACTCTCCATTGTGCTCCAATTCACAGCATAACAAGGCAACCAGAATGTTAATGCAAGTTAACTAATTATACTGCCTTGCTGATAACTTCAAAATGCAGCAGGTGGATGGGGAAAAATTTAGTTGTTTCCTTCAGATGCATGATGCTATGCATAACAAAGGACAGAAGAGGAACAGTTGCTAGAAGTACTAGCATCCAAGTATACAAACCCTAAAATGTAAAAATAATCTATAATTGTTTAGAATATAAGTTACAATCTGAATGCATATTTATTCTGAGAATGAAACTTCCAGAGATTGCTCTTGGTGCTCTTTGCTTGAATTATGCCCACAAAGAGACATCTTCCCTCTGGAAGGTGTATGGAAGGAGAAAATGCAAGGTTCAGATACTTCCCCACTAACACATACTGACTGTAGCAGCAATATATCTCTGATTACTGTCATTCATCAAACCATTTTCAGTAACAGAACAGAAATTATTTTTCTCAACAAATTAACTGATGCTTCTTTTTTTCAGATAGATATGACAACTGATTCAGAGCAGGAGAGTGTACAGTGACACATTCTGAAGTGATAATTTAAGATTAAGATCTTTTTGCAGGTCATAGGTGTCTCATGAACACACCCTTGACCTGCAGGGCACACGCGCATCCTTTCTGTGTCCCTGACACCAATAAATGCTAATTATTCCTCTCAGTCAGAAAGAAACTGTCTCACAGGTCATGTAAGATTTAGACCAAGAGATTTTGAATCTGTTTTACTGATCAGGCTCCACATTTCCTGAAGAGCTAGAGGAGTGCAGGGGGCCAGACAGCAGTGCCTCGGGACCTTCCATACTTTCTGCTGTGGGACAGAGATGCCAAAAGCATTTTTGTGCCACACACTCTTTTTTTACTTCCTTCCCTCTACTCACCACTGAATTTGGTCTTGATTGATACTGTAGGTTGCCTAGATTCACTTGGAAGACCACACTTTTTATGCTCCCACTTCTCCCCTTCCTGCTGGCCACTTTCAGAAGAAAACAGCATGAAGTGAACAGACCTGAAGGGAACTTCTTCACCAAAAGTCCTAGTGAACTAGAAATTTGTTTCAAAAGCTCCAAAGAAGATACTTGCTGTGTCACAGGGAGAAAGATAACTGAAGGAGAACTGTGGCTATCTGCAGGTGACAAACACTGCTGAGGATCCCCTGTTCTCTTGCATCACTTCTCTTTAAATGGTACTATTCACTCATGTTCCAAAAGCTCATCATTCCAGGGCAAACTCTTTAGTCAGGCTATTTTTTTTTTTTGGTGTGTGTGATGCCAGATTTGCTTTGTGTTGGTCCATTTAGTTATTTTGCATATCGTCAGAAGAAAAGCCTCACAGTTTCATGGAGCTTTAATGTAAATAATGAGGGCTAAATCCCTTTTTTAATCTCTATAGCAAAACTTCCCTCTTATGTGATTTGTGATTTGGGGAGTTGAAACAATAAAGAAGACAAAGGCATGTACAGAATGCAGGGTCCAATTAATTTCATTAAAATAGTTTAAGAGGAACCTATTTACAGTATTGCTGAGAAGAACATCCTCCTTGACTAGCAAAGCAAGTTAACACCTTAAAAAAGGATGTCTGGAATATGTGAAAAGCATTTTCAAATCTGTGTCAGTGTTTCTGCAGCTGACATCCTCCTACTGCAGCATTAAAGCAGTGTTAGAAACGCAATTTTCTATTTCTGCTTTTAGTAAGAGGAGGGAATTCCACTCATCCACAGGGAAATTCTTCTACCCATTGACAGAGATGATCTTCCAAATTAGCAGGTCATACATATTAGCACAGTATTCAATATACAATAAAGAAATACTTTGACCAACGATTTTTATATCCTATTAAGAAATTTATTTCCTTTTTAGGTTTTCTTAACACAAAGCCATGAAAGATCAGCCAGGTCCTAACTATCACTAATCAGTAGTACTTACAACACTAAAATTGTAGTCCTTTGTTCTTGTCAATTAGAAAATCTGACACAAAATACCTAACCTGCCTTGGAAAACCTAATTCTAACCATCACATTAAATTTCATTGACTTCCTTGACATATTTTCAAAGGCTACTGTCTGGTAAGCTAAAATTTTGCTTCACAACTGAAAAAAGACTTGTTTTTACTGTGATTTAAAGATAGGTGAAGAAACCAGCTAGACAAATCCTCCTTCCTATTTCTTACCTAATTGTCTTTTACATCTTCTTGAGAGCCTTTTCTTTTTCCTCAGGAGGGAAAAGCAACTCTAGTATAAATGAAAATCATGCCCTTTACATTTTGGCCTCAATACATCATTAAATCCTCATACTTACTCATTAATAACCATCATTAGTTGTTTTGTGTATAATTATTTATGATACATGGCTCAGAGCACCATAATTGTCTATCTACACAGAGGCTTAAGACTGGAAAAAAATTACAATTATATGGAATTTCAGGACAATAAAATCTGTAAATACATATTTTGCTTATTAGCCTATAAAAGGACTTATTCTCCACATAGTGGTATTACTTCTCTTGTCTCAATAAGTATGCATCTTAGCTGTCTGTGTGTACCACCTTGACCAAAGGACTGCACATAATTAACATATTTTCCTGTTTTCTATTATGCATATCCTAAAACACCAACAAAAAAACAAACAAACAAACAAACAAACAAACCCCAAAAAACAGGGGAAAGAGCATGGATTGTAAAAATGTGCAGATAAAATAAAACTGAAATTACTAAGCCAGGGTTGCTTTTCTTTTTCCATCTTTGGCATTTTTCAGAACAGGATACCTACTGCATTCATAGTATCACTTCAGATGTGCTCATGTTACTGTACTACCACAGACAGATTGTCCTATTAAAAGGAAAATGTGGAGTAGGATTATTACAGCTGCACATACTCATTTTATGAAATAAACAACTCTGATGCTGCTGCTTTAAAATGTGCCCCTTATGGCAATAGTCTTAAATTCACTAAACCACAATGGGCTTTTCAGGAATGATTCTATTGCAAGTTCAAAGAGAAAGATAATGTACCAGGAAATATGCTTTGGGAGTGAATTACATCCATGCCAAATACATCATATTCTCAGCAAAATATGCTCCTCTCTCTCCACCCAAAGTCATCTGAAAAACTTTGTTTCAAACCTAGGAAAGAGACCTTTCATTTTCAGGTTTTTTTTATACTGCATTTGAGGAATGCAGCATGAGCTTATGATGAACACTTGCACTCCCTGGGCTTTGACTAGTACCAGGCTTTGTTTGGGTTAGTTTGCACTGGATTTCAATGACACAACAGCAAAAATCAGGGGCATTTCAAAGCTCCTGAACATATTTAAATGGTTTAAACAAAGGTTTAAAGCTTTGTTACCAGGTCTGTACATCCAAAGGCTACGCAGAGATGACTGTCAGCCCACTTGTCTCCTTGTAACACAAGACAAGGAGCCTTATCTACTAGTTCTTGCCAGTTGTTCTACAATTCAGTAATTGAGCCCTACTCCATAATGAATCAGGCCTCAGTGTAAAGAAGGCTCTCCCTCAGTGTCCAACAAAACCTCATTACATCTGTTTCAACAAAAAGCAACTGGAAAAAAAGTATTTTCAAGGTAGAAGAGCAGCCAGGTGATCAAGGAGGAAACTGAATTTTGTTTGTTTAAATCTTTGCCTTGGCTTTCTGAGAAAGAATGAGCCTAACCAACAATAGCAGTATATTTTGTTCAGCGGAAATAGTGGTATCTTATAGGAAGGCTACAATATAAATACATTTTCTTGATCTTTAACAACTAAAAAACTACTCAAGGAAGCCCTGTATTGGACATATTCTGTCAGCCCCAGAAAGCCACACTTTTACCCCTGTTCTGCTCAGGTAAGAAAAACTGGAAATTTGTGAGACTACACCAAAGTATTTATGCAGCACAACAAGCAGCATCACTACAGTATTAATACAGCTTTTAGGATTCAAACTGTAAAGCAGTAATTCCCAGTCAGGGGAGGTTTCTAAAAACAACAACAACAACAACAAGAGAAAAAAAAACACAGAAAAAAAGAAGAGATCCAAGGATCACTCAGTAGGCCTTGCTAGTGCCACCAAAAAACCAAATCCCCCAAAGTTAGGAAAATTCTGTGCTTTGCAAAATAGGGCACAAATATCAAATCATATCATCATGTCAACAAATTATAGCCAGTTCCCTTCTCCTATGAGATGTATTTCATTATCATTATTTTAATTTAAAATGGGTAAACTATCTCTGGAGGAAAAAGCTATATTATTCTTCATGTTCAAAAGAATTATGTTGGTGCAACACTTAGTTTTTGTGCAACACAACCTTGCAATTCCTTAAACAAACTAAAGAACTTTTTATATGTTTACAAACACAAGAAGGTAGCATCTTGGAAATAGTTAAACCTTTAACAACTGATCCTAATGCTGTCCCTAAAAGTTAGATCACCTACCTTTCAATTAAGCTCAAGAGATGATGTTAAAAAGCAGAAAGAAAATACTTTCAGTGTGTTCTAAGCAGATATGGAGTGTCTGTCCAAATGTTTTGGGGTTGTGAGGTTTTTGTGGTTTTTTTTCTCCTTCTTTTTTTTTTTTTTTTTGCATTTGATGATGATTGAATGTCTGATATCAGATATTGAGTACACAATTTCCCACAATGTAAAAAGTCAATCTGATGATCAGTGAATTTAAATGTGGAAAGCTGAGCCAGAACACTGATGTACCAGAAATGTATTCTGAGGGGAAATAACACCATGCAGAAAGACAGTGGCAGATAATTTTCAGTGTAGAGTATGAAAACTGAAGGAAAGCACTAGGGCCAAAGCAGCACCACATCCTGGGGCTCTGAGGCTGTCACGTAAGCCCCAGAGGTAACAGTGCACTAAGAGCCAAGCTGTAAGCAGGAACAGTGGTGCACAGTTCTGAAACAGCCACAACTGGTGAAGTCAGGCAGATGAAAAACTACCCAGAGTGAGAGCTTCAGCTGAACACTTTCACTCCACAGCAAGACCAGAGACAACTGAAAAAGCAGAAAAACCCCAAAGAAATATAATGAAGAAATAATTGTAGGAATTAAAATAAAGAAAATAAATAAAATGAGGAATCAACTTATGCTACATCAGATCCCACAGGCCTGAAAAATCCAACAGAGAAATGGAAAAACTGCTTAAGCAAGCACAGAGGTACTGTTAGTTGAATATTGTTGGAGTAAGAGCCTCCAAAGACTCACATATTTGTGACCTTGCATTGAATTCATGCAAGAGATTAAAAGTCAAACTGGTACCAACCTCTTTACAGAAAATGAGACATAACCATGACCTGATTACTACTACAAAAACTTGCTGGGATGAATCATACAACTGGAGTGCTGTGACTGATGGCTACAAACTATTCAAAAAGGACAAGCTAAAAAGAGAGTTGGGGGAATTTTCCTCTATGCCAAAAATGAGATTGATTGCACAAAGCTGATTTTGAAGAACAGCAATGTACAACTCAAGAGTTTAGAGACGGAAATTAGAGACTACACCAACAACAGAAACCTTGTGGTCGGCGTTGACTACACATTACCTGATCAAGGAGAGGAGAAAATCTCTTTCTTCAGCTACAGGAAGAATCACATTTGCAGGCCACAACCCCAAGAGAAGACTTAAGCCACACAGATGTTTGCTGGGAAAATGGCACAGCCAACTGCAAGCAGTCTAGGTAAATACAGGAGAGCATCAAGGGTAAGTTTCTACTCCAGATGAGGAAGACAGACCAAAGGAGAAGGATTTCTTGACTTATTTCTCACTAATATGAAGGAATTTAGGAGAGACACCAAAACAGGAGGTAGCCTGGACTGCAGCAATCAGGCCCTGGAGCAACTTCCAATGTTGAGAGGTACAGGTCTGGTAAAAAGTAGAATGAGCACCATAAACCAAATGACATACAATGCAGTTTGAAAAAAGAGTGGAAGTTAGCAAGATACAGGTGGCAGGAAACGCCAGGAAAAAATGTGAATGGCTTGGACAGTCTGCCAAGGAAGAAAGGAAGGAAGCAGGTTCAAAAAGAAAATAGGAAGTGATGGTGCACAGACAGTTTAGAGCTGTATCTCAGAGGAGGTAAACTGCAGAAAACCTGTAGAGATTTCAAAAAGAAAGGGTGGCTTTGAACTGGATTTTTTGCCTGAGGACTTTCTTCAAGGGGATCTGTTTCTATTCTTAGTCCAAGGAGTGAGATGAGCTGCAGACATCTGCAGGTAAGATTACAGAGGAGCTACAAGATGACAAAAGGAAAGACAAACAGGCCACAAGACTGCCTGGACAGTGCACTCAGAGAGATGCGCTGACAGTGGGAACAGAACCACAGTCTGGGATCCAGGACCCCACTGCCCTGAGAGGAGTCCTTGGCTTCTGTACCACACAATAGCCTTCTCTCTAAATGGGAGAGACACAGGTTTGACACACAGGACAGCCACATTCAAATGGTTGTGGTCAGTGGCTTGATGGTCCCAGGTGGAGACCAGAGACAAGCAGATTCCTCCAGTGTTATTCTTGGAACTGGCCCTGCTGAGCGCCTTTGTCAGTGACACAGACAGTGGGATCAGAGCACCCTCAGCAAATCTGCTGACAACACCAAGCTGTGTGGTGTGATGCACACACTGCAGGGAGGGGATGTCACCCAGAGGGACCCTGACAGGCCTGAGAGGGGCCTGTGTGGATCTCATGAAGTTCCACAGAGCCAAGTGCAAGGTCCTGCACCTGGGTCAGGGCAATTCCAAGTACAACATAAACACAGGCTGAGCACGGAACGGATTTAGAACAGGACTTAGAAGTACTTGGGACGCTGGATGATGAAAAGCTTGATACTACCCAGCAATGTGCACTGGCAGCCCTGAAAGCCAAACATGTACATGTCCTGGGCTGTGTTAAAAAGATTGTGGGCAGCAGGTCAAGGGAGATGATTCTGCCTCCCTGCTTCACTACCATGGAGAATTCTCTCCCTACGTGGAGTGCTGTGTCCAGCTCTGGAGCCCTCAGCTTAAGACATAGACATACTCAAGCAGAACCTGAGGAGAGCTGCAAAAACATCCAGGGAGCTGGAGAACTTGCCCTCTGAGGACAGGCTGAGAGAGCTAGGGTTGTTCATCCTGGAGAAGAGAACCTTAGAGTGAGAGAACCAGGGGGACGTTAGAGCAGCCTTCCAGAGGGGCTACAGAATAGTTGAAGGGGAACTTTTTACCAGGGTAGTAAGAGGAGGGGTGAGAGTTTTAAACTGAGAGAAGGTTTAGATTAGATATTGGAAAGAAATTGTTTGCTGTGAGGGTGGTGAGGCACTGGAACAGGCTGTCTTGATATGCTGTGGCTGCCCCATCCCTAGAAGTGCTCAAGGCCAGGCTGGATGGGGCTTGGAACAACCTATCTCCCACCGCAGAAGGGGTCAGAACCAGGTGATATGTAAGGGCCCTTTCAACTCAGACACTCTGATCCAAATACTTTTAACAGCTTATATAAGCAGCTTATGTGGTTCATAGGGAGTTATTTTTTAGAGACAGAGAATAGTTGCATTTTGCAGCTTTACTTAATAAAAAGTTTTTCTCAGGTCTTCAATCAAGCACAGAATAAGGAAAGCAGGGGAAACAGGAGCTTTCTGCCTTGTATAACAAAGAAGGCATCTACAGAGTTTTGACTTATGAGGCAGCTTACCATGTAACCTTATCCACAACCCTTAGAACTTTCCCTTTGACTTGAGGGAAATTCTTTTCACACTATGTTAATTACTGTTGCTATGGCTGTTTAGGAAAAATTTGTTACCTCTTTGTATAATGCCCAAAACAAATTAACTTATCAACACCTGTCAGAATCTGAATGCTTCCAATGTACTGGTGCATGTATAGATAACATGAAACTTCAACGGAAGCAAGCTTATTTTTATCCATTTGCTTTCTCATTCTTTCCCATCTGGTGGCCTTCTCTGATGGAGTGACTACAGCAGTGGATAAAGAAAGTGTTACAGGTGTCATTTATCTGGACTTCAGTAAAGCCTTTGACAGCATCCCCCACAACATCCTTCTCTCTAAATTGGAAATGGATTTTATGAGTGGGCTAAAAAGTGGTTGGACGGCCGTGCCCAGAGGGTGGTGATCAATGACTCAGAGACCCAATCAACAACAGCTGGTGGCACTTGAGGATCCCTGTTGGGACCAGAACTGTTTAATGTCTTTATTAATGACACAGACAAAGGGATGAAGTGCTCCCTTTACAAATCTGCAGATGACACCAAGCTGAGTGGTGCAGTTGACACTCCTGAGGGACGGGATCCATCCAGAGGGACCTGGACAAGCTCAAGCAGTGGCCCATGGGGGTTAAATCTCATGAGGTTTAACAGGGCCAAGTGCTGGTGCTGCACCTGGGTCAGGGTAATCCCTGGTGCCAGCCCAGGCTGGGCATGAACGGATGGAGAGCTGAGTGCCCAGAAGGACTTGGGGGTGCAGTGGGTGAGAGCTGGACATGAGCCAGCCATGGGCACTCCCAGCCCAAAGAGCCAAGTGTGTCCTGGGCTGCATCCAGAGCCCCGTGGGCAGCAGGGGAAGGAGGGGATTCTGCCCCTCTGCCCCTCTCTGGTGAGACCCCACCTGCAGAGCTGCCTCCAGCTCTGGGGTCCCAGCACAGGAAGGACATGGAGCTGTTGGAGAAAGTCCAGAGGACTCTTTGCAGAAAACCTGTAGAGATTTCAAAAAGAAAGAAAGATTTTCTTTCAAAAGAAAATCTTTTGAAAGATTTCAAAAAAAAAAGCTCCATCCATTAGAGGGATGGAGTTCCTCTCATAGGAGGAAAGGCTGAGAGACTGGGGATTTTTCAGCCTGGAGAAGAGAAAGCTTTGAGGTACCTTCCAGTCCCTGAAGGGATTCCACAAGGACGATGGAGAAGGACTATTCACAATGGCATATGACAGGACAAGGAGGAATGGTTTCAAACAAAAAGAAAGTAGGTTTGGACTACATATTAGGAGGTAGTTCTTTACTGTGAGAGTGTAGAGGCCCTGGCACAGGTTGCCCAGAGAAGCTGTGAATGCCCCAGCCCTGGAAGTGTTCAAGGCCAGGTTGGATGGGACTTGGAGCAACTTGGTCTAGAGGAAGGTGTCCCTGACCACAGCAAGGGGAGTTGGAGCCACATCATCTTTAGAATCCCTTCCAACCCAAGCCAATCCACGACTATATATCAGTATTTTATACTGAATTGTTTTCACATTATAATTAAAACAGGCAAAATTTACATTTTTATTTTGGTTGCAGATTTTATTTCCGACCCTAGTCTGAGAGTCCTGTAGCAATGTTAACAGAAGATGCTGAATCATCAATCAAATAAAAAAAACAGTGTCATCAGCTGCTTCGGGAAGTACAGGTGCAAGCACATGACGACAAACAGGGCATGTTCCCGACTACAAAAAGAGAAAAAAACCCAGGTCATTTGCACAGTTTGCATTCAATTCTACTGAAAACCTAAAAGTTATTATTTATAAAGTATTTAGGGTCTCCACAATAGCACCTCAAACTCAAATTTGACTGCATAGCTACCTAGACCTGACAGCTAACACAAACTCAGAAGAAAGACTTGTTTTGCTTTTACACTAGCTACACAGCAAATGCATCAGGTTCTCTCCAAGCTGTTCTTCACAGCATTGATTTTACAGGTGGGACTTTTTTTTTTTGAGGTAAAGATTAAAAATATGTTAGGTACAGCCCAAATCTAAAATAAAGTATTTTGTCCTAGTTTTCAGCAATAGTAGTTTACTATGACTACAGAAGAAAAAAAGGCAGGATGTGTAAAACAAGAAAAATGAATATGGCAATCAACATTATCAAGGTAAAAAAATTATAAACCCATCAACTAAATCCACCAACCCTCCATTCAAGAGGTGTTCTGATATGATCCCCATGGTAAAATCAATTAATCTTTCTCTTATACTCTTGAGGAAATTGTGTTACACGGTAAGCTCACTGAGAACTACCAAGTCCAGGCTTGCACTGTACATAAAGGGGAGTGGAAGTGCAACTAAGAAAAACATACCAGTTCATTAATTATGGTTGTTTTAAACTAGCTTCAACATGATGCAAGCCTTTTTAAGACATTTGGAAGCAAACTGATTACAGATCATGAAAATTAAATCTAATACCTTATAGAATTACTAAAGGTAATTTTAAAAAAAGGTAATCTACAAGCATTTCAGTATTTCCTCTGCCAGCCTTAGCTGTCACAATAAATGGGCCTGACATTGTGATAAGACAGAGCAAACACTTTGCTCTTCTCAGAGAAAATGATTCCATTGTTTTTACTTCAAGACAGGAATATAGTAAAGAAAGCTTTTCTTGTAGCAAAACAAGCTATAACTCATCCATGTCTTTCATTCTTATTAAAGGAAAACATGTTTTCCCTTACAGAAATATTCTCTCTATTAAAGAAACTGCCCTTCAGGTGAGTACAAATATAAATTGTTTTCCTTGCTTGCACCAGAATTTGGTTCCATAATGCATAAAGTCAAATAATAATTAATAAATTCTTGGTATTTCATCCCACATTTTCAAAGAGTTAAAAGCTGTTCTTCCCAGAAGAATACACAATTTACAGAACCCCCACCCCCAAACCCTCCACCAATCCTGTAGTACTTACTCTCTGTAACCAAAGAGTTACACAAGGTTTGTGAAACAAATGATGACAGGGTAGCTCTGTTATGACTTCACCTTCCACATATTCACTGCAACAGATAGTGCAACACTCCTCTTGACCTAAACCCATGATGAAGAAAAAGCATTGATACCTTGTTTTACATCTAAGATGAGTTCAAACTAAAATACATATATTTTCAACAGTATCAGTAATGGTTACAAAGTACAGTCCCAGTAACTCCCTTAAAGATTACCTTTCCAAACAGATCAAAATTATACTCAGATTGAAAAGATCTTAAAACAGCACTATGCAGTAAGTATACTTAAATATTTTATCTATGGTATTAGAGAAAGTTGAACTTGTTCTCAAAAACTTTGTGGAAATTACTTTTTCATTATTTTTCCATACCATTGTAGTCACCCGTGACAGTAATCTGTGGCAGACAATCTATGGTTTCTTTTGTAGCTGGTGGATGAGTCTGTTCAACATCAAATGTAAGAGACTCCAACTGTGCCAGAGCAGTCTGAAAGGGGTAAGCAGAGATCAAGTTCTTTTATTCACAAATGTAACATTTCATACAAAAAAAACAAACAAGCAAAAAAATTAATCCAATTTTAGCAGCATTACTTTTTAAAATGGAAGACATGTCTGTCAAACTAGCCATTACATCGTTTTTATTTTGAGAATAATAAAATGAGTAATGAATGAGATGAAACTGAAGGTCAAAACAGCAATGCCTTGCTTTTACAGCCTTCTTAGAGTATGAGGACAGAGTCACAACTTAATCTACAATGAACATTTGTTAATTTTATAAAGTTACAGAAAAGGCAGCAAAATGTAATAAAGCTTGCAAATCTAAAACTGTCCTTTCATTTTGCTTCTGAAAATAAATGCCTCAATAATGTGTTTCCTGGCCTCAATTATTAAATTACTCAGGCCCAAACAAAAATATTAAGTACCTTGGCTACACTAACAGTATAAACTTCAAGAAATAAAAAACTCAAGATCAATGTAGATATTTCTAATCTTAAGACAGACAAAATGCTCTGAATCAACTTTTTTCAAACTCAATTTTTTTACCATATAAAATCTTTAAGACTACAAGTCTACACCATATTTGCTGTATTTGCTGCATAAATCATACATTCAACTGTGTGAGACACTGAGATGATATCCAGTAGAAAAAACATATTAAAATCACAGAACTGAGAATATTTGGTTAATTTGCTGAGAAATGTACTGCCTGTTTGAACAGTAAACAAATGGAAATTGAAGAACCAAGAACACAGAAGCACTGAGTTCACACCCTGAATGAATTAGTCACATCCTTTAAGTACAACAACTTACTGTTCTAATCAGCTTGAAAATTGTTTACACTATTGGTCACAAAACTCTCTTAGTAAGAACTTTAAGATAGCGTGATATTTTTGTCATTTTGGGAATACACTTAACTAAAAAGTTCTATATAATAGAGAAATACTGGACTATACAGAAACCTTTTTCGTAGTCTTTTCTCTTAAACTATCCCTGAAGTTACTACAGCTGGAACCTGAAAACATGCCTAGACTTGGATCACAGTGACAAGGTTGCTCAAGCTACCACACCACCACAGATCTAAACTAGCAGTTTTATACCTAGAGTCAAACCTTTGCGGCAGAGAGAGATCAGCATGAACTAAGAAATATTTACAGCTCCTATTGCCACAAGAAATCTGTCAGTTTAAGGGAAAACCTGGTGTTATTCCTAGTGCAGTGTGCAAGTTTCTCTACAAAACAGGTACATTGCTCCAATTTTACAGCTAAGACCCATCAAATTCTAGTACAGGAGACAGTGCTACCTTACTAACATTAAGATGATTTTAGTATTTGTATTTGGTTTTTACTCCAATTGCAATGGTCTGAGAATAAACAGTAGGTAAAAAAAACTATGCTTAGTCACAGTAACTACTACACCTGGAAAAACTAGATAAGATCCCAGGGATACAGAAGGTTGCAATATTATTTATGTGTTGAACTTCTCTGTTTATATCCAGCATGTGTACTCTCAAACAGAAAGCATTGTATTGCTTGCTTGCTTCTGAAACCTATACAAAAGAAACATGATAGACACAAAGCCATACTGCTACTCTGAGACTGAAAGCCACATTTTCAAACCCAAAGCAAAGTAGTATCTGTTTTATAACTTTTATAAGATGTATCTTCAAAATAACTGTACTTTCTCTTATTGCTTGTGTGACTGCTTACTTCTCCATGTACCAAAACCAAAATGCTGGACATTTTTCTGTTAAAATCAAGAGCGCTACAGCCTACCAGGGTTTGAGCTCCTCACATCTGTGAATTGGCACAGGAAATACTTATAAAGTCACTGATGCAGCAGAGGCAACCAGCCTGTTCTGTACTGCTAATGAAGTAAACCAGATACTCCCAGCTATGTCATTTCTTTTTAACAGATGGAAGGAAAAAAATATTTAAAATCACAAATATATTCCATCAATTTTTAGGAACACAGAGAGCTATAAAAGCTATACAACATAGCTTTTCAAAACCAGTATCTAATATTTACATCACTTGTCCCATCCAAATGTCACAATTATTTGGGATAGATCTCTCCCACTCTCTCCCCTCCAACTAAGATATATCCACTTGAATTTTGGAGGCTTTACTGTGTCACATCCCTTTCAAGTATTTCAAAGCAACAGTAAATTATTTTGCTCATATCTTCTGAACAATTTTAGTAACCACTTAATACTGTAAAAATATGTGCTCTGTATTCTACTTGAGATTTGAAGGAAATATTTGGAATTCTTACTCAACACTTGCGTTGTCTATGTGGTCACAGTCCATACAACTCTTCCTTTTATTACTCAGATACCACTTTCTGCTGACTAATTCCAAATATGCCAAGACTTCTATGCCTACCATAAAGTTTCACATGCTTGTGTGCTACTTTCAAGAACAAATGCTGTGTAAGAGAATTGGCTTTTCCACATTCACAGTGGCCTGTACCACAGGTACCTCTGTAGTCATCTCCCTGCTTGCTAATGGTGTTCAGTGACGCTCTGTTCCTGATGACACAAACATAATTACAGTACCTCCTCAGCCAGCCATGCACATAATCACCTGGGCTTACTTTTAAAGGTCACTCTGTCAGGACTGCGTACATTTCTTCTGACAGAGTACTTAGGCAAATGTTGTTATACAGGAATGAGAAAGAAAAACTTAAGAGTCATAATAAACTCAGTCTCCTTTTCAAGTGTTAATGTGCAGATTAAAAAAAACATGGGATTAGTTTTCCCTCTCTACACAGATCCTCTTGCTTTGGTGCAAAGGAGGACGTCAGCTGTTTTTGCAGTTCTGTTTTTTTTGATGTAGTGAGAACCAGCAGCTACGAAAGAGACAAGAATTTTCTCTATACGGCTTCAAAACACTGCTTTTACAATAAGGATATCAACAGACCTCCACATTAATTAAGTGTCTTTAAATAAGTAATGCTAACAAGATCCTACACAGCTGGAGAAGGCCCTGCGATATTTGATCATGAATGATGACCTCCCATATACCTTGGGGGACATATAAGACCTGGAAATTACATGACTGCCAACTTATGGAACGACTCCTTCCACTGCCTTGGAAAAGACCTGGGAATATTATTCAGAAAACCGTTGATTTTGCACATATCCATGGAAAAAAGCCCCATTATCTGTGCTTATTCCACTGTCTGCTAGCTTTAGAGAGCATTTCAAGGTGCCCTTGGTATTTTGTCTGCAAGCGCACTATGACATACATCCTGCCCTGTTCACCCCTTTAAAGTCGGTGCTAGCAGTCAAACTGCTCCTCGCTGCCCTAAATTTATTTAACTAAAAAACATTCAGTTCAGCTGTTGTAACACCATATTATATGTCTACACATCATTTAGCTCTTATTTTGACATATAACCTGCAGGGGAGATTTCTGGCAGTGCAAGAATTGTCACACTGCATCAAATAGATCTCAGCTAGTTCTATGTTCACTCTGACATTGACCAACCTGAAGTAATAAACAAAAGACAAAGACCATAACCATGCTGGTGCTTGATAATAAATGCTTTGGTCTATATCCAAAATTAGACAAGTGAAATGGGATAGAACAAGGTAAAGATAAATGGCATTTTTTTCCAGCGATTTCTTTTCCTGATTGGAGTTTTTTGTTTGTTTGTTATTGAGTGGGTTTTTTTTTAAACTTTTTCTTAAAATTTAAAATATTCAGAGTGAAGACATTCAAACACAGAAAAGTCTTCTACTGACAAATAAAAATTTGAGAAATCCAAATGTACNAAAAAAAAAAAAAAAAAAAAAAAAAAGCTGGGACAATTCACAGGCACAGATTCAAGCATAACCTTTCCTTTTTCATATAGAGAATTTGGTAAAATTCTTTAGAATTAAATGGCCTATGTTTATCCTGGTAGAAACCAATAACTTTTTTTGCCTTGTGAGGAAATAAATGCATATACTAAAAGGAGTGGGCACCGATCAATGACTTCTTGTAGTACATCCTTTAAAAGAACTTTCAAGATGTATTTTCATGTTTGCTGACCCAAAAGTTCAAGCTAACACAGGAAACTATTTTTCTTTTATTCTCCTGATTTTCAGATTAAGTTTATAAAGGATTCATCTAGTAATAGTTATGTCACAACATCACAGATATAAGACCATCAAAAATATTTTAATACCTCCACAGCTTCTAAGTGTCCCTCTAGTGCCATATATGTGAGAAACTGAGGTTCCATGTAAGGAATGGCTTGAGCAAGTCCTAGACCATCACCAAACTCATCAAGTAGTCTGAAAAACATGGGTTAAGAAACACGGTCTTATTTTCAAAATAAATAGCTACGACTAAAAGTCCGGATATATCAAATTTTTGCACATCACCTGTTACTAACAGCCTGATGTCCAGCCAGCTGAACTCTCCCTCCCTTGCCTCAACTGGACATGTAAATAGGATTAAAGGCTGGTGGGTCAAGAAAAAGGGCCATGAGTCATCAATCACCACCACAGCCAGGAAAAGACTTAATTTAATTGAAAGGTTGAACCAGACGATCTTTTGAGGTTCCTTTTCAATTTAGGCTGCTCTATGATTCTATTAATGTATTGCCAATAAAAATGAATTTGAATGGTAAGACACAAAGACAAAAACTAAAACAGCTTTCCCTTAGCCCTCCCTTTATTTCCAGGCTCAACTTTGCTCCTTCATCCTTGAGGCCTCTAAGTTCCCCTATCCTGAGAAGGGCAGAGGGAAAGGAATAGGGGTTGTGGTCTGTCCATGAGTAGTTCTTCTTCACAGTTTCCTCCTCACACTGTTTCTCTGCTCCTGCATGGGTTTTTCCCACAAGCTGCAGTCCTTCCCCAACTACTCCAGCATGAGTTCTCCCATGACACATTCCATCAGGAAATCCTTACTTGTTCCATCACAATCTTCTCTGTCACCTAGAGCACTTCCTACCCCTTCTCTTCTGACCTTGGTGTCTGCAGAGTTGCTTCTCTCACATCATCCTCATTTCTCGCTCACACACTACTTGCTGTTCAGCATTTTTTATCCTTTCTTAGTACTTTCTCAGAGGTCCTACCCTATGGTGACTCCACTGGAGCAAGCTGGAACAAGCTGTGTCCCACATGGGGCAGCCCCCTCCTCTCAGGGGCAGTTGTGCAGTTCTGGTCCCAGCACAGTGGTACCACACTCCCACAGTATATACTTCAGAACATCCTGATGGGAGTTTTTACTGTGAAAGGGGATAAGTTCAGCTAATATGTTTCATATGTATGCTATTAAGGTTGTTTTACAACCAACAATCAGATTTTGATTACACCATGTGTCACAGTTCATGGCTTGGCAGGTCCTTTGAGTTCTGTTTTACAAATTCAGAAATTACATCTTAAAACAGGCACAAGTAAAATGATGCACATGTCTGCATATGCTCAGCAGACCAACTTAATAGACCATCAACACCTTTATTCCATTTTTTAGTAACTAGGAAGCTTACCAAGGCTAACCTCCAACACGTAAAACACAGCTTCTGTCCCTATCACACAATCCCATTGCTAGCTTACCACCTGACAGTGTGAGACTTCTAGTTTGGACTGACAGTATGAAACTTCTAGTTTGGACTCTCATGCATTAGTCCCTTTTATGCTTTTATATAATATCACTTCACAAGGAGCAAACAACAGTATTGGTATGTCTGCACTCATGTTTGTATTTTAATAAGCAGAAAAGAGCAAGTTTTCTACTGGAAAGCCTTTTGTCTATCACATTCTAAAACACATTATACTATTATACATTATACTATTTTGTATGTGGCTCCAGTCACTTTATTCCTGGTATTTGTAGCATTTTTATAATAAATTGATTGCAATATCTTCAGTAATCTAATAACAGAAAATGGAGTGAAGCATCCAAAATTATTATATTAGGTAAGTGCATGGCATTTCAAAGAGAAATAAAATAGATTTATAATGACTAACATACACCAGTTTCAAAGGAGGAAAAGACCAATTATAAAATAGGACTGACCTGAATGCTGATTACATTTATATTGCCTTATTTCTGTTACACTTCCACTTGAAAACAAAATTTAAAAATATACCCATGCCTTGAATATTTAGGTCACCAAAATTTTCTTAAATCACAGCCTGATTTAGCAAATCTATTCCGTTTTCTCTCAGATGATACATAGCACTTGAAATAACTTGAACTTTAAAACTGAGATTATTAGTCCTTGAAGCAACTGCATACTGATAGCCATAAGTACTTTTGACATCTTACATAGAAAACAAAACAGTAACTACAAAACCTCTGAAATGAAAGCAGACAACTATCAAATTCATACCTCCACTCCACATCCAAGTCTTCACTCACACTGGAGTCATCCTCAAGGTTGTTATTTCCATCCAACAAGAAGAATCCAAGATGTACAAAATCACGAATTGGATCATTTTCCTCGTCACTGCTACTTTCTACTTCTTCTCGGTACTGTAACCAAGGAATTTCACCTTCCTCCAATAATGTCTGCTCCCTTTATATAAATACATGAGAAGCTAAAATTAAAAAGCTAAAAGAATTTACAAACACACATAAACAACAAAAGCCAAATGTAACACAAAGACTAAACAGGCATGTTTCCCAGACTGCAGAGTCATAGATTAGAAATTAGGCATTTGCCATAAAAATTCAAGAAATTCCCAGACCTATTAGCTCCAGACTCAGAATCTAGTAACACCCATGATTCTGTGACAAAGTTTTGTCTAATGCTTAAGGCCAGCAGTACAGTAAGCAGTTTGCTTCGAATTTTCCCTAGTATGCCAGCATCATTGCCAGGGTTAATAAATTTGGAACTAAACATTTTCTTATTTATCTACAAGTTCCTAAAGGCATTAAGGAGAAAGATTGTCTTGACACCCAGAGCAGTCTCCATAGCAAAGCTTGGCCTGAATGCGATGCAAAGAGCTACTACTTGCAAGAGAAGCTATCTTGCAAGAGAAAGACTCCTCTCATTTCTGGATATTCTAGAGGAGCAGAAGTCATCTGGATGCAGAGAGTCACAGGGCTGTGAGGCCCACTTTCCTTATAGAAGGGAAAATAAACAGGAACTATGTTAATGATGCAAACATTTTCATGCTGTTCATATCAAAGAAAGTTAAAAAGCACACAGCTCCATTACTGTTGCTCTGAAAGAGATGAGTTGTTATAAAGTTTTCATAAAGTCACACTAGTTCTTCAAGACCCAAGAATGTGGAGAATAGTAAAAAAGCATTAACAACAAACTGGAATGCTTAGCAATAGGCACTGTGCACCTAAAAGCAGAAGAAACTGAAAGAACACTTACGTGTGGCATTTGCTTTATGAAGAGCCAAACTAGAGTCAATATTAGATGTTTAGAAAAAATCCAAGAACACTCTTCTTTGCTGTATATAGCTATAAATTTTGCCTTATAGCAAAGGCAGCTATAGTTTATAAAGTACTGAAAGACTGGGAAAATAAAGTAAGTTTAAAGTTACTAGAGCAAGCAAAAAATTCAATTTTACTTTAATCACTGATAGGGCTGCAGAAAATAAGGAGCAGCAGTGGAATAGGAGAAGCAATAAAGCAGAGAGATAAACAAGTTCTTTTCAAGGAGTCCTAAGCAGTATCAAAGGATACTTATGTAACATGTATATCTTAACAATTAACTTGCCTAATTGGCTTTTTAAAGTCAATATATTAAGTCTATTAACTATATTGACACTACATGTCAATACGCCCTCACTGTTTCTGTATTTTTCATTATCCAGAACTCCTTGCATAAAATGCCATATTTTCCCTCATTTGGAATACATACAAGTACTCATATTATTGTGATGTAGGCAAATGACTGTTGCTAGAGTGGTAACTGCTTTTAGATGCTTCTGTGTAGTGCTATGTGAATACCCTACTACTGGTGATGCTAGAAGCTATAGGAAGTTTGCCAATAAAACAAAGGCATACCCTTCTGGGAAACAGAAGTCTGTGCTCTCCTCCTTCACAACACTGCTGCTCCTCTGCACACCAGGGTCATCACTGTGCTCCTCCCTGCACGAGACAGTCTCCCAGCTTTCATCACTTGAGGACTGCTCTTTTTCCACACCAGTAAAATAGGAAGGCACAGACGTAGACCATTCTCCATCACTGCACTCTGAGCTGCAATTTAAACAAGAGTATGAATTCAAACACTGCTTTAGGGGAAAGAAAACAATTTCCTACTTTTCTATCAACATTGCTCTCAATATAGGTAACTTTTTTTCTAAGAGAAATTAATCCTGTGCTATGTATAGATGCATTACAAATCCAGTGTACATAGAGTTAATAAAAAAAAAAGAAAATTAGTCTGTAAAAAAGAATTCAAACATTCTACCCATCCTACTTTGCAAAAATGTTTTGTTCTTCCCTTGCCACATATGTAGAGTAAAGGAAACAACTCAAGAACGGAAACCAGACTCACTATACACATCTTTCTCCTAGATCAGAAAAACAGCAGCAGTGGCACTGCTTGATTAACAAATAATAATCAATGTCAGCCTTACCTCTCAGCCAAACAAATTTAAAGTAATAGCTCTCAGATCATATAAGTCATACAGAATGACCTTTTTTAACACAGAAAGATATAATGGATGACTTACTGCAAACTATTTGATTCACTAGCCCAAACAAGATGAATGGCAGAGAGTTTTAAAAAGACAATTTGCTCAGTTGCCACATAGAAAAGGGCAATAAATAAACTTTGGGCGGCTTAAACAAAACGTAGTGCTAGCACAATCTTAGGAAGGATGAACTACTGCTACCATTGATAATGGCACTTAGACGATTCACTCACTACAGTGACAGTTACCAAAATCCAAAATACAGTCAACTAGCTATGTCACTTCAAAAAGTCAGAGAAAACATACATGCAAACAGCCAACATGCTTACTAGACCTCATTTTATAAAGCACTCTACAACACCCACAGCATAGTTTTCTAATCTGCTAAACCCAGTATGTTTAAGTGTATTTTTACCTCCCCACCTACAAACTCATGAATTTCCTCCCTTTATCAAATACTACAAATACATACTAATAGAACTTTCAATTTAATTAATTTTAAGTGCTTTTGAAAAACTGCATAGTATACACTGCAAGTTTTACATGAATAAGTTCAAGACACAGATTATATATAAGCGTTTTAATTTGAGGCAGGAATAAATTTTTATATCACAATTTTGATGACTAAGAAAAATGATGGAAATGAGAATATTCATTAATTTTGGGCTATTTTAATGGATTACTTTAAAAAAGAAATCATATCTATTATGAAATTCTGATACATAGTCAAATGCATCTCATATTACACCATCTAAAGCTGAATATTGACTTTTCTAACCTTTTCTTCTGTTTGGTTATTTGGTTTTAGGTTGGGAGTTTGGTTTGGTATGTTGATTGTTTTTTATGTTGTTTGATCAAGTTTTTTAATATATATTTTACAATTTCATCTTAGATACTCTAAGACTAGCTGAAATAGTCAGATGTCTTGTTTTAGTTGCCTCTATTTTACAATCTGAGAATTACTCTGAACCCACTTTAAAATACTCCTCCTTTGGTTTTAGTCAAATTTTCTCTTTCAGGTTTATACACAAACACTAATTCAAACCAGAAAAGGATATACTTAAAGTTACTAACACTAAACAACTGAAGAACATTAAATATTTCAGAACTCAGGATTTAACTGTGCTCCGTTCTGCACAGGTACAAAACATTACTAAATGGTTAGAGAGTTCCAGACTTGTCACTGTTCCAAAAGCATAGCACATGAACTTAGCATATGCATGTGGATTTGCTGACACCAGTCCCTCCCCTGGCTGAACCCCCTCCTAATCTGTAGGTGGCACGCAGTCCAAAATTAAATGAATGGAGCTAATGGATATGATCCTCCTCCCTCCAACCCTGCCCTGGGACCTTCCACCACCCTTCCAACTTCGAACATACATGGTTCTAACAAGCATTTCTCCTTCCCACAGAGCTTCCACATGCTATCACAACAATAGCTGTGCACCTCCTTGAGGCAAAAATGTGAGGTGGAGGCCCACAATGCAGCAACCAAAAGGTAAATTTCTCCCAGTGATGGGAATAAGCTAAAACTGAGCTGAAGGATGTAGTTTGACATGTATGTCAAATCCACTTTTTATGCAGCTCTGCATGAACATAAAATATGGTTTAAACCTATAAACATAAAACTTCACCTTTCAAGAGTGAACATATTACTCCTTTGTACAGACTAATCATTGACAATTTATTTCATAAACATAAGTATTTTTAGGTTTTAGAAAATAAATTATGGGGATTCTAAGTTAAAAACACGTGATTACTGTTTACTGGTTCAGTTACTGTCATCACCAAGAACATTCCAAATAATCAATCCATGTTTCTTTTTGTCATGCTACAATAACCCATCAATATGCATCATGGAAGCCAATGCTATAATTGTAAATACATTACTTCCTTCATGGCATTTTAATTTTCTAGCAGTAGCATTTCAAATATAGAAAAAACTATACACTAACAAAAATTTTTGAAAAGTAAACCTTGCAAGGAAGTGAAGGATTCATTTGCAAGTACCTTTATTAAGAATCACAGAATTGTAAGGGTTGGAAGGGACCTTTGAAGATCATCCAGTCCAACACTCCTGCTATCCTGCAGTCCAGCCTGGGGCAAGAATGGTCCCAGGTGGGTTTGGAATGTCTTCAGAGAGGGAGACTCTCTGACCTCCCCAGGTCATAGAGTAGCCATACCCACAGGTAGCCACCTGTTCCAGTGTTCTGCCATACTCAATCTAAAGTTCTTCTTGTGGTAGAACTTCCTGTGTTTTAGTTTATGGCCATTGCTCCTTGTCCTGTCACTGAGCACCACTGAAGGGAGTCTGGCACCATCCTACTGGTACCCACCTTGGAGATATTTATTTGCATTAGTGAGACCCCCCTCAGTCTTCTCCAGACTAAACAGGCCCAGATCCCACCTCTCCTTGTAAGAGAGATGCCCCAGACCCTTCATCAGCTCTGCGGCCTCCACTGGACCCTCTTCAGTAGCTCCTTATCTTTCTTCAACTGTGGAAACCAAAAATGAACACAATGTCTCAGATGTGCCTCACTAGGGCAAGAAGTGGAGCAGGATCACCTCCCTGACTTGCTGGCCACACTCTTCCCAATGCATCCCAGGGTCTCACTGTCTCTCCTGGCCCCCAGGGCACACACGACCAGCTCATGGTCAACCTGTCACCTATCAGCACCCCAATGTCCCACCCAGAAGAGCTGCTCTCCAGTGGGTGAGCCCCGAGCCTGTGCTGGTACTGGGCGTTATCACCCCACAAGTGCAGGACCCTATACTTACACCTTGAAGAAGAAAAATCCCTAAGTCTACTATTTTAAAGTGCATTTTGTTCTCTCATAGTTGCAACTCTGCAATGCTTTAAGGACAAGATTTTATGCTAATTTGTTTTCATGATTTTTGCTCTACAAAAATATATGGACATACAATCTACTAAGCAGGTTAGCTTATGAACAGCAAGCACATGCACAAGAGAGCCACTTCAACATCCAGAAGACATGTCTTGTACAGAATGCAGTGGGAACAGAATCAACAAGATGAAAGCAAACTGCAAGAAAAAGAGGGAAAAAAGCCATCACAAACACTACTACATCTTTCATAAATTATCATAAGGTAAAAATGTGTTTACCTCAAATAGCTCAGTTATATAATTCCAATTAATAGTGAAGAGTTCTAAGCTAACATCTTATGAATACAAGTTAATCAACATAAGGTTTATCCAAATTACTCTGTCTTTTGGGTGACGTCTTAGGGTGACTATAGGGTGCCTGCATCCCCAGTCATCTGTTTTGTTTATGCTTAATATTAAGTTCTGCACTTTTAAGACTGGTTCTGAGAGTGAAGTGGAGGGAAAGAAACGCGTAGTTTGTTTTCCGAAACTGCACTCACTCCTCCACATTCCTGCTCCCAGACTGTGTTGTCTGCAGCATGGACAGACAGTAGGACAGAGCTCTACTTTGCTTTTAGTTAGTTTTAGCTAGCTGAGGCAGACAAGTTCCCTGGACTATGGTTTTTCTTTTTCTTGGAACTGTTCAAACCTGCTCTGGACTGAAAAACCAGAAAAACACTGGGAGCACACACCTGTGGCCCATAGGGGCCCAGGACACTGCATTCCAGCATCGGAGGGACTGATAAGAGACTGAGTGAGCCGAGTTACATCCCACAACAAGCCCTTTCTGAATTTTTTTTTTTTTGCTTGTGAATACTTTGCTTGTTAAATGAACAGTTTTTTCCACTTTTCTGCAAGGAAATATTTTCCTGAATCAGCTGGGGGAGGGGCCACTTGAATCTGCTTTCTAGAGGGACCACTTTTGGAGTTTCCTCCTAAATTTGCCCTAAACCACAACGGCTGAAGAGTTCAAAGCAGGAGAAAACTGAACACTGCTTCTGGTGTCAAGGCTGGAGCAATTTGTAAATCTAAAACTGTAATAATTAATAGCTACTTTGGAAATACCTAGTAGTCTGAAGAATTTCCATTAAAAAGGGATTATAAGCAACCCTATCAAGTTATTCTTCAGCTACAACAAGAAAGAACAATTTCTTTCAAAAGGCTGGAGACAAGAACATAAATAGGCTGCCATGCAAAATACTGAGATTTGGTAGCAAAAAAAAACTAATTCTGAAGAGTAAGCCTAGAAGGAAACTTTCAAAGCTGAACAAGGCTTTTAGTCTTTACCCTCCATCTGCTCAGTAAAAATGAAATAAAAGTAAACAAGTAATGTTCCTTAGTGATAAGATGCTCTGACTGTAGACGTAACAAAAGGCTTTTTACATTACCAGAAGAGTGAAGGATAACTGAAAGGAAAAGGTGGCATCTTGTTATCTGACCATATTCTGAAATGCCTTATGTTTTTATGTCGCATTTGCTAACATATTGTTCAGTTTCGCACATTATTTGCACAAAGATTTAATACTAAAACAGATATAAGAATAAAATTTTTACCTGTCTTCATCTTTGTGGGATACTAAATAATGTGTGTTGTGGTCTTCAAATTCATTCCAAAAAGCACTGTCACTTAGAACATTGTTTTGTTCTCGAGCTGGTGCATTTCTTCTTAAGTCTATTTCTATGTTCTTTTGATGACTGTGCATTCTTGAGAGAAAGAACACACCAGAACTCATCTCATCTTTGCCATCTCTCAAGGGACACTCAGGATGGCACTGCTGGACATCAGCAACTCCAATTCTCCTCCAGGAATCATCTTCCTCTTCATCATCACTAGGGAGATGATTTTCTCTCTCCAGTTGTTTAGCAATATTGTGTTTTCTAATTTTAGGTCTCACTACTAGCTCAGATGAATTTTCTTGGTCAGTCTCTCTATCACCGATGTTTAATACATCAGCAACTGGAACACAGGTTCCAATTCCAACATCCACAATATGTTTTATCTGCTGTGTTTCATAACTGTCATCACTCAGGCTAATTTTTGGCATAGCTTCATCTTCAGCAGGTTTAAGTATCCTATCGTTTGGACATGCCGAAGGCATTGGTCCTGCTTCTTCGCAACTTTCTCCGTAAACACTGTGGTTGAAAGCAGACAGTCGGGACTGTAAGTCATTAATAGACTCCATGTCTTTTTCACACTGAGAAAGTATATTATCTAGTCTTCCCTGAATTAGACCTGCTGCTTCTCTTATCCAAGAATATTTGTCTAGAGCATCCTCTTCCTCTCCATCACTGCTATCTGGCTCATAGGAGTCAATATTTACAAAAGCAATTCCATTTTTACCATTCAAATCATTATGCCCTCCAGAAGTGTATTCTTCAAGGTCCTCAGATTTTTCATAAGGATTCATCAAGTCCTGTGAGATTTGGTTGCCTTCTAGGCCATAACAGAATACAGAAAATGGTGATGTTTGGCTTGATGCACTTTGGCAAACAGGTTCTCCAGTGCCAGCATCTTTTGACAAAGGCTTATCTAGTAAATCAGCAGAAACTTGAACCAATGGACTGGAATCTTCAGAGAAAGCTGTAAGAAAGAATGCACTGGAATGATCAAACAGAACATATTCAATGATCAACAGAAATATTCTTGTCTACCACAACTGCTCATTTAAAAAGAAGGGATAATTTACTAGGACTGCAGTACAAAATGATAGAAACATTTATCAGAGATGCAGCCATTCCTCAGTAATATATTTACCTTCTCATTTAAACAACTAAGCCTACAGGAATAGACCTAAATTATATAATTCCAGCTACAGATGTGATAGGGAAAAAAGTATTAAAGGAACATGTACACAAGCAGAATTTTTACATTGTTTATATAAAAGGGAATTATAAGATAACAGGAAAACTGAAAAAAAAATTCTCTCCATATTGGACCATCCATTCATTAACTGGCTAAATTGTGCCTTCTGCCACACTCAGATAAAGCCACTCATTGCTACTATAAATTACATACTAAAAGAACTGTATTTTTTACCTGCACCTTTGAGTGTAACTCCTCCTAAGAAGAAAATAGCAGGGTTGAATGTGGTATTATAGTTAATAGTTGCTTCATCACAAATGCATTTTAGTTATATTACACTTGAACACCTCTTGCATAAAGGGACAATAAACATCAAATCTACCAACAAAGTTGAAGAAGGCAAAAATATGTATACTACTACTACTATTAAAAAAATAAATACTTTTCAAGTAATTTTTAAAATCCCAACCAAGGCAATAGTCCAGGCCATTTTGTCCAAAATCTCATTTAAATCGTTAGATGAGGCTCCATTACTAGGTTGGTGAATTCCTGGCACTAGAATCTTCTGAGAGCTATGCCCCTCAGCACTAGGAATCTGGCTTCTAGGAAATAATACTGTATCTAATTAGAATCTTGAAGCTCCTCCACAAAATTGCTATGAGCCAAGGTTGGTTGGCAGGCCCCTCCAGAGATCATCCACTCCACTCCCCTTACTCAAGCAGAGTCACTTATAGTAAGTTACCAAGGATCAAATCCAGTCATATTTTTAATACTGTCAATAGTATCTCCTCCTATCCATCTTCTACAGTTTCTTCGATTCCTAAAGTTTCCTGGATAGTAACTTCATGGTCCAGGGACTAAAGTGGCCAAATAGGAAAGGTGCCCTCTGATTTATTGTTTGATAACACAGGGTCTCATGACCCAAGTGGAGACTGGTGACCGTCTTGGCCACAGTGAACAATAAGTGATAAGAGTTCAAAGTCTCTGGTGACAGAAGAAAAAGTAAAAACTTCAACTCTGGACATGAGGAGAGCAGACTTCTTCAGGATGCTCAGGGAACTAGTTTGTGAGATCCTGGGAAAATGCTTTGGAAGGTGCTGGGGTCAATGCTAGTCACTTTTTAAAGACCATGTCCCAAGGGCACAGGGACAGGCAATTCCAAAAATGCTGGAAATTAAGCAAATGAGGCAGAAGGCTGGCTGGGATGATCAGGGATCTTCTTTTGGAGCTAAAGCAAGAAAAGAGGGTGTATGGCCAGTGGAAGTAAAATCAGGTGACATGGAGATAATACAGAGATGCTGCTGCCACTGTAGGGAGAAAATTCCGGTGGCCAAAGCTCAGCTGGGGTTGATACAGGCCAGAAACATGGGGTACAATAAAAAGAGCTTTATTAAGTATGTCAGTAGCAAAGGCAGTGCAGGAATAACATTAGCCCATCACAGGATGAGGATGGTCACCTCACAGACAGGGACAGAGACAAGGCAGAGATGTTACATGATTTCTTTGCCCATCTTCAAGACTGATGAAGAGAGAATGTCCAAGGAGGTCCGAGTACCTGAGCTGGAGAATGATCAATTCCCAGTCAATCCTGAACTTGTATGGGACCTGCTGCTCCTGCTGAATCTCTGTAAGTTTATAAGGCCTGATGGGGTTCATCTGAGGGTAGTCAAATAGTCAGCTGATGTCACAGCAAGGTCTCTCTCAATGATTTTTGAACAATTCTGGGAATTTGTAGTGGTCCCAGCTGACTGGACACTGGCTAATGCTGTCCCAGTTTTCAAGGAGGGTAAGGATGACCCTGGAAAGGCAGGTTTGTCAGTCCACTTCAGTGACTGATAGAATGACAGAGATGACTATTGTGGCATAGTGAAACACATGAAGGAAATGCAGCCATTGGTCACAGCCTGCATGGCTTCATGAGAGGAAAGTCCTGCTTGTCAAACCTAATTTCCTTTTACAACAAGGTATCCCACCTATTGGATCAAGGGAATCAGTTAATGTAATTTTCATGGATTTTAGCAAAGCTTTTTGATACTGCCTCACACAGGATCCTTCTAGACAAAACACCCAGCACATAGATGCATAAACACATCACATGACTGGTGAGTAACTGACTAACAGGTCAGGCACAAAGGGTGACAGTGAATGGAGTGAAATCACACTGGTGACCCGTCACTAGTGGAATCCCACAGGGCTCTTCAGATTTTCATAAACAAGCAAGACACAGGACTCTAAGGTACATTAAGTAAGTTTGCTGATGACACTAAATTGGGATGCTGGAGAGCAGCACTGGGGATCCTGGCCAACGGCAAGTTCAGCATGTGTAAGCAGTGCCCTGGCAGCCAGGAGGGTCAGCCCTGTCCTGGGGGCATCAGGCACAGCATCACCAGCTGGGCAAGGAAGGCAATTGCCCAACTCTGTACTGGGCTGGGACAGCCTCATGTCAACTGCTGGGGGCAGTTTTGGGTACCACCATGTAAGATATAAAGATATTAGGCAATGTCTAAAGGAGGGCTGTGAAGATGGTGAAGCCACTCAAGGAGCAGCTGAGGTGACTTGGTCTGTTCATCTTGGAGAAGAGGAGACTAAGGGGAGATCTCACTGGGGTCTTCAACAACCCCAGAGAGGAAGAGGAGGGGAAGACCCTGATCTCTTCTCTGGGGTGCACAGTGACAGTACCCAAGGGAATGGCCTGAAGTTGCATCACGGGAGGTTTAGGCTGGATATCAGGTAAAGGTTCTTGCTCCAGAGGGTGGTTGGGCACTGGAACAGGCTCCCCAGGGCAGTGGTCATAGCACCGGCCTGACCAAGTTCAAGAATTGTTTGGACAATGCTCCTGGGCACATGGAGTGATTCTTGGGGATGTCCTACGGCCAAGAGTTGGACTCAGTAATCCTTGTGAGCTCCTTCTAATTCAGAAAATATACAGCATTTTAGGTAATACCTACCAACCCATGTATAATATCAGCTGGGGAAAAATGTAGCCTAGTGGAGACAAGGAAATTAAATCAATCCACAATGGTTCTGTAAGATAAATTTGAAGACTTGTAACACACACAATAACAAATGTAAAGGAGAGACATTTTGTTATTAGACTAATTTACACACAAAGCAACTGTATTAGGAACAGGGAAATAATACACCTTTAAACTGCATATATCTAATGACCCATAAAATAACTGTATGCATCTCTGTGTAACTGAAACAAGAAATGTGGTAGCATTATATAGACACTCCACTAATTAGTGTGGACTCCACTAATGTCCACACTGCCTTACAGGAAATAGACCTTTAACCAAATGAAAGTATAGAAAATGCATGAAGCATGGACAACAGGAAACACTTCAATTACAAAAAATTAAAACTATCCCAAGATGATCTACATCACATAACAGATTGCAAAACCAACTGAATACAAAGCTAAAACAGCACTATGCCATTATCATTTAAAAAGAAAAAAATAGAATAAGAAAGCAGTTTCAAAATAGTCCATGAGGGAAGGAGGGGAAAAAAAAGCTACCTTGTAGAGCAATAGAATCACTTCTCCTGGAAAAGACCACTAAGGTATCAAGTGCAACCATAAATCTAACACTGCCAAGTCCACCATTAGACTATGTATACGCACTTTTTAAGGACCACCAGTGTTCCACTCGGGGTCACCAATTGTCACCCCCCTCCCGGGAGGTGACACAAGAACGACACGGAGCAGCTCTGGTGGTAGCAAACTGAAAAAACTTTTTATTAAAACATCTGACTCCATATTTATATCTTTCTAAAATCCCAGTGTCATTGGAGGGTTACAGTGCCACCTCCTCAATGTCACTGGGCAACCCAACTGTCTGTCAGGTTGCTCGTCCTCCATAAAGGAATGCAAAACAATAAGTTATTTACCTAAAGTGCATGAGAAAGTTTGTGCAAAGAATGCAAACATCAGAAGGCTTAGTAAAACTTGAGAAAATCAGGACGACACACCAGGAATTGGCAACTGCCACTTTTCTGGGCAGCCTCTTCCAAAGACTGGCAAACCCTCTGGTGAAGGTATTTTCCCTAATAACCAATTAAACCTCCTCTGGTGCAATCTGAGGCCATTTTCTCTTGTTCCATCACTTGTTATTGGGCAGAAAGAACCACACCCACCTCGCTCCAGCCTCCTCTCAGGCAATTGTACAGAGCAGGAAGGTCCCCTGAGCCTCCTTCTCTCCAGGTTGAACACCCCCCGCTCCCTCAGCTGCTCTTCATTTGACTTGTACTCCAGAACCTTCCCCAGCTCTTTCCCTTCTCTGGCTGGACAAGTTCTAGCCCCTCAACATCCTTCCTGCGCTGAGGGGCCCAGAACTGGACACAGCACTTGAGGTGTAACCTAACCAGTGCCCAATAACAGGGGGATTGTCACCACCCTGGTGCCACACTATTGCTGACACAGGCCAGGTGCCCTTGGCCACCTGGGCACATTGATGGCTCATACTCAGCCAGTGTTGAAAAGTAACCCCAAGTCCTTTCCCCCTAGGCACTTATGAAGATCTAAAGCTATACCAAATGAGGTTTTTTTTAAGCTGAAAACCTCAGACAAAGAAATGGGACCATATTTCTAATCCAAGAAAGCATTCTGTATTCCTCTATTAAATTATTATTATGACACTAATGTCACAGAAGGCATTTTGGTAAATACTAACATCCAATACTGATTAAACAAGAAAGGAATGTGGTCTAACTGGTATACACAAATAAAAGAGGACCTTTTAAAGATGTTTTAGAGGCTTAAACTAATTTTCACTATGGTTGACAAAGAGAACAACCTGTTCACGATGCATCAAATATTTCACAGCCTCATTCTAAACAGAAGGTTAGAATAGGCATTTTCTTCCAAATATTAATTTTAATTTGGAGACAAAATAATTTGAACTAAACAATGTTATTGTTTTCTAGTTTGTTAGAACACATTAACTCATTATGAATGTTCTTCAGGCAAAACTACACAGCTTATTAGATTATTAATACTTTTTAGAATGAAATTCAGTATAAAAGCAAATTAAAGACATAGGAAATGTACTTTGCATGTTAAGTGGCTCAATACCCTGAGCCACTTATATGGCTCTCAATGTGCCTTCCCTCCTCCGTTCTCAAGCATCCCAGTTTGCAACAAAATGACACATAAACAAAGATATTTACATACATAAAGAATTCTCTTTCTGAAGCTCTTCCAATTCTAATTGTTTGCAGCTGTCATTCTGTTGATGTCCATCTCTATCTTGATTATTCAAAAATGGTCTAAACCCATCACAGGAATGTCTTCTTCCAGATCTTCCACCTGTAATAGTCTGATATCCTCCTGGAGGTTTGGGCCAGGCAGTTTTGCCAAGTCCTTGGCCCATAGCTATATGTGATTATGGAGGAAAGAAAAAGACAGAGATACTTTTTAAACAGCAATATGTCTTTGCAGTTTCCCTCTTCCGTAACACTTTGGTATACTTTTTTTATCAAGGAATTTTCTATTTCTCTAAAGTCTTAAGCTTCATTTACAATATGATTATTAAGAACATAGAGTGCTCTGGGTCCATACGTTATGAAAGCATGTAACTGAGTTTTCATCTACACTAAATAATATTGGCAAACACTGACTGTGCCCCCATCTTAACATGTTTTTAGTAAATAACAGAGACTTAATAATTTGGGGTTTTTTTAAACCAATCCCAGATGCCACAGCTTTTTAAATTTTTTTTTTACTCTGTTCATAAATCTGATGCAACACAAATATCAGCTTGCAGAAAGATCTACAAGCACTATAATGGAAAATCCTTCAGGTAATACAGCACAATTCAGACAGCCCCAGCTAACTTATCTTTGTGACTGGAAATGTATAATTAATCAAATCACACCTTCTAAAATGAAAGTCCCAGGGAGAAGGCTTTATTCTTATTGCTAGAGGTAGTATGTTCAGGCATGGCCATACAAAGCATTGCCCACACACTGCTTCTTCTTGCAGCAGTTTTTCATATTAATGAAACTTACAGCTTTTACCAAGAAAATATGGGATAAGGAGCAAAAAGGAACTTGAGAAACAGTGGAAAAAGGTCACCAATATTGTAATAGAGAGATTTTAATACAGCAGTATTATCAGGTACTAATAATCTAACACAAGGGTTCATGCCCAAAAGCTGCTGCTTGTACAAATGCAATTAGAAGTTCACTATTTCAGAATACAGTGACTTCTTTGTGTCCCTCTAAGTCACTTTTAATCTTTACTAGATATGGAATTAAAAAGTTTCTGTTCTTGAAACTCACCAAATTAAAAAGTTAACATTAAAGACAAGGAAGATAAAGTTTGCAACCATTAATATAGAGTATTATGAACTTCCTGTGCAATGTCTGTGCAACTAATCTCTTCATTACACTTAAAAAGAGAGTATCTATGGGCAGAGACATATGAAAGAGATTGAACCTTGGCAGTAAAAAATTAGCAGGTATCTGAGGCATTTTTTTTCCTCATTCATCTATGAAGCTCTATGTAGTTTGATTACACATAATTATCCCTGGAAGTATTTTTGAGTATTTGTCCAGACCTGCTCATCCTACATTAAAAACCAGAACCTAAAATGTTTGTTTTGTTATAAACTATACCCTCCTGCAGTCTTTAGAAAGGTGAAAACTCAGGCATCTTTGCAAAATGAAAATCCTGGCAATTAATGCAAGAAAAAACAGGACTGACATTTTCCTATCTAGTCAGCCAGTAGTTAATATCTTTATTAAGTCAACCAGCAAGTTTGTTTTTTTTTTCAACCAAGTTCTGACAATTCTGAAATTTCCCTTGATTACAATATGGCTGGTCAGCAGACTGCCAGAGGGAACTGATAATTAGCAGCCACATCCAAATCTGTAGAACGAAATCCAACAGTTAGATAAGTAAATCAGAATAGCAATGCAGAAATCTGTTCTCAAACAAGTGGTTGAAGCAAACAAGGTAAAAATACAACAAAACTGCGTAACTCTTAATTTCATTTTGTTCTCTAAAACATCAGTATTGTTCAAAACCAGATGTCCACTCAACAGAGTCAAGCTCTCTGAATGCAAATGTTTCATTTTTAAAAAACTGATGTTCACAACATGCAAAATCTGTTTAATGTACTACATTTTTTGTTCCAAATAATGCTCTTGCATACAGAGTCTCTCATCACATATTCAACTGATTCTATAAGATAGAACAGGCAGTTATTCTTCTTCTGTCCCAGGGAAGACTTATTCAAGTCTTGGGATCAAGATAATGTAAGCTTTCACCACTTACTGGAGGTATGTATGTCACATTCGGTTTTCAGGAGAGGCTACCTTCTACCTAAATACAAAACATTTCAAAAATAAGAGAAGGAGGCATGCATGTATTTACCTGCATGCCTAAAAAGAGCAGCATTTAGCCACATGAATGCAGAGACCAATTTACAAGAAACCCTTCAAACAATGAAGCTGTTAAACACAATATCCTCTCTCAGGTATTTCTTCCAGGCTAGCTCAGCTTAAGGAGCAGGTACTGCTTCAGAAGGTCAGTTTAGTAGACCTGTTCAAATCACACCCAATAGTCACTAACAAGATGCATTTCTACTAAACTGACCAGTCTTAGAGAAGCAACACACCAGTGAATAAATAACTAAGGTAGGGCAAACAAGCTAATTTTTCACTTCCCTGGCTGAAGATGTTTATACACACACCTCTATACTTCCAGAACATTGTTACTGTCACTTGAATTCCTCAAAAGGATCATGAACAGGAAAGCATTCTGGATTACCAGAGCTGATTAAAAAATGGGAGAGATTGTCTCATAAAACAAACAGCTGATAAACAGGTAGGTCCAGCCTTTAACAGGCATTACCTTAATCACTGACAGAGTGGTGTGCTTCCTCTTAACTTCTACCAACACTGCACTAAGGACACCACTCCCTAGAGACAGCAAACTACAGGCTGTAGCACAGAAAACCTCAGAAACTAGACCAAATCCTAACCAACTTGTCCTCTTCCACAGATTTAAAAAAAGGAAAAAAATCCCTGTTTTTCTAGATGTAGTATTCAAGATTAGAGTACGTGAATGCCTGCATGTGTTCACAACCTAGCACTGTAACTTAAGTTGCAGAATTCATCCATCTTCTTGACCACAATACATTAAAAAATCTCAAACCAATTTATAGAGCTAGATGTAGGACTAGAATTTCCTGCTCAGAGGGACGCTGGCAGGATCCTGTCCTCATCACTGAAACCTGATCACCTCCCTTTATTCTCTTCTCCATTACCTTGTGTTCCCTTCTGTCTCTTCAATTCCATTATATCCTGTGCACTAGTGACAAGAGCAGTAGCTCTCTTGGGTCAAGGAGTGCATGACTGAGGGCCATGAAGGTGATCTGAGGCTGGAGCACCTCTCCTATGATGACAGGCTGAGACAGCTGGCACTGTTCTGCCTGAAGAAGGCTCCAGGAAGACCTTACATCAACCTTCCAGTACCTGAAGAGGGGCTACAAGAGAGCTGGAGAGGGACTTCTTGCAGTAGGCCAATTACACAGGAGAAAAAAGCTTGGAAGAACGTGGCTGGGGAGCCCAGAAGGGATTGGGCACGGAGTTGGGGGGAAACAGTTCCAAGTTTCTCCTTCTGCTGCAGGAACTATTTAACTAGCTTTTTTCTTTTTTTTTTAAGAAATGTGAAGTTGGCCTCAAATACTTCTAAGAAGTATTTTTTCATTCTTTTAACAAATAATTTTTTTTAATGTTCTTCCTGTGATTTTCCTAGCATTTGTAAAAAAGCTTGCATGCATATTCTGGACCCAATCTCAACACCTGACACAGAAATAAAAATAAATCCTTTATCCTACTCAATTGCTCTTTTTTCTCTTATATCCATGCATTACAGAAAACATTTTCTTCTATAGGGCCACAACAGGATCTCATATTCAAGGTTTGAAATGGGAATGCATGTTATACTGACACAATTGCTGTTTTCTAGGTTACCATCTTAAAAAAATTCTCAAGTTATTCCCAGAAGTATATGAATTCGTTTGGCTGTCAAATGGGCAAAACTTAAAACCAACTCATATTCTTCACATTCTCCCCCATAATTGACTATTTCTGAATCATCATGAAATCACACCCCTGATCAACACAAATAAACGCTGCAGGTAAAAGTATTCACATTCTTTTAAACTGTATTATCCAATATTCTTTACCTGGAACCAGTATTCTACATCTCTTTCTTCCCTGCAGGTATTGAAAACTTGTAAGTTCAGATGAACTAAAAAAAAAATTAATTAGAATGGAGAACTTTCAGTTTGCCGAGCACCACTGCTCAGGACTGCAAAGAGATTACTTCATTTCAGTTAACAGAAGAAAGGCACACAGTAATCCCAAAAATGTGAGGAATATTTCAATTTAAACAATTGAATCAACATACTACTGTCACAATTTCCTTCTCTTGCCTCTAGAGGCAGATTAACACTGAAATAATTTAATTTTTTTACAATGCTTACAAGCTCCAGACTACATACACTAGCAGATTAATACTGAAAGCAAAGCATATTCAGTTAAAATTTACTTTTGTTGTCTGGTACTCATCTCAACCTTAGAAAACCATATGCCACAGTCTAACCCAGGTATGCAGCCAAGCACCACACAGGCGCTCACTCACTCTCCCACCCAGTGGACAGGGAGGGAGAATAAGAAGGATAAAAGTGAAAAAAAACCCAGGGGCTGTGATAAAAAGAGTTTGGGAATTTTGGGTTAAGGAAAAAAAAAAAGGAGACAAAGATATAAAAGCAAGGAAAATGAAAAATGCGAATAACCCCTAATTGCTCACCAGCAACCCAAACAGTTCCAAAATCACAGCAGCTTGGCCAATCTTCCTCCCCCTACCAGCTGAGCGTGATGCCACACAGTCTCGAATATCACTCTGGTCAGTTGGGGTAAACTGTCCTGGCTGTGCCCCCCCCAACTCTTTGTGCACTGGTGGGGTGAGCAGAAAAGGCCTCAGCTAGCAATTACAAAAATATCCCTATGTTATCAACACTTTTCAGTAAAACATACAGAATATAATCCCATGTAAACTCCTGTGAAGAAATTTCGCTCTATCGCAGCTGAAAACAGTACACTGGATGATAAGCAAAAATCAAATATTTTTCTTATGGATTCAATTCATTCAACCAAGAGCTTCTTTCTCAAACTCTCTGGTTTAGAAATGACTTAAGGCTCCTCACTAGGATATTTGAGAACACAGTAGCAATTATTATCATAAGCTGAACATATCAGCTCAGCTACAAGTACATTGACAAATGGAATATGCTTCATGGACTTACATTCCAGGCATTGTCTCTTCATCAACCTCACAGGCCATTTTGAACTCTCCTCTGAGCTACAGATTCCACTAAGTCAATGTTTTTACTCAGTATATATAATTCCTTCTCTCTGCTTGAGGCTGGAAGTAGCCTGTAGACCAAATTCAATAAGCTGTCAGGCTGGTCCACTACTGATTTAATATTAAATTAGAATAGTGTTTAGTTGTGGGTTTTTTACCTGTCAGATTACATTTAAAAAAAATAGACCCCGAAAAGCCAGGATCATATAAAAATATTCTCATACTGATCTGAGACTCTTCCCAAAAGAGGCAAATGACCACCAGCAAACTAAGAGCAGCTTCTCCCATTTAAATACTAAATGGTTTCTGTTTTGCATTTCCCTAAAAGCCTGCAGCTTTGTACGCAATTTGTGCCATAAATGCAAAACTGAAGTTCTGAATTATGACAGTCTATTAATATTAAACATATAACTATTAATTTCACACATAATTAAATTTCTGCATTTACCAAAGCATTAGTCAACATGAAGGCTAAAAGAAGTTGATTAGTATTTTGGACATTATCTGTATACTCCAAATCTCAATAATGACCTCCTATAAACATCATAAACAATTCACAACTCTACCCAAATTATGAAAAAATTTTGCCAGACTTGAAATGGAGAAAGTGCTGCTACAAACAAGAGTGAAATAAAGTATCAAGTAATAAAGTAAGCACGAAACTATCAGTGGTTGCTTTAAAAAAACGCATTAGATATTTTAACAGGACGAGTCATGAAGCAGAGACAAAATTTCTTCAAGTCCAGAACTCCCTAAAGTGGCACCCAGTCATCACCCTCCATACAGAGGTGTCTGAATGGGCAAACCGCTACAAACTACCATCTTCTGGCAGTTCCTTTCTGTCCCTAAACATCCTCCTAGAGCTGAAGATCCTGCACATCGCCTCTCATGCAGGCTCTTCTGACCAACACAAGGACACAGAATCCCCCTAGGCTAATGTTTGCCATCAGGTTACTTCAGCCAAGGAGCCAGTTAGGGTGGCTTGCTCTGATGCAGCTTCAGGTGTCACTGCAATGGCTGGCTGTCAAGCTCTAAAGCAGCCTGCATTAACTTACTCAGCTCTGCCAGATCTCCTTCTTTGAGAGTTTAAGTCTGTCTTCATTTTTAAGAAGCTCAGCAGGCTGTTGCATTAGCACAGCTGAGGTGGTAGAACTGAGCCGTTCCAGTACTGATTTGACACCATTTTCTGAGGGTCTATTTGCTTCAGTGCTATGCACTGCTCCTGCATTATTTACAGGTTTTTTATACTGACTTGCTCTGACTTTAGCCGAGTTCTCTTTACTTTCTTACACATAACTGTAAATAGTTTGAATGCATCATTTTCATCTCCCCTGATGAAAATCCTCAATCCTCCATTTGATCTGATCTTATAAACTGACAGCTTTGCCTTACCACTGTAATAATCAGTTTTACAGCTTTTATCCTAACTAATAGCTTCAGCAGAAATTACACATTAAATCTCAAGAGGGAAGATTAAGCAACTGCAGTACTGAAAGCTTTTGAAGATGAGGCCAATGTGTATGCCATGTACTAACCAAGTAACAGCAAGCCCCATTCTCCCATAGAAAGCTAGCGTTATAACTTTGAGAATAAGAAGCCTAACTTCACCACTAGTCTCTGTAGCAATCTGTTCTGTTAATACAGAACACTCTTATGTGCTGCTAATCATCAGGCAAGCTTTCTTATCTCTCTCCTTCCCCAATATCAAAAGTTTTTGTATTCTAAGTAGGTGTACCAAACTAAGGGTGCAGAAGTAGCAATTTTTACCTACTGCTTGTCAGAAGAAATACAGAAATTCAGACACCAATCCCCCACCCCCATATCTCTTCTCTCTTCTTATGACTTTCACATCTCATATTCTTGTTTAAGTTCTGATTATAAACTTCCCAGAGGAGGAAGCATGTCTCTGGAGGTGAAACACTTTAAACAGAAGCCAATAATCAACAAAATGCCAAGACTTGTCTACACTTTAAGCAGAAAATGTACACTTCTCCTTTTGTCAGTGCAGATGACTCCAAACACTTTAAGAAACCAGAACAATTGCTTCCTTTCCTCCTGATAAACACAGCAACTAGAAATGACAAAAGAATCCCCAAGTGGAAATGCAGGCCCTGGAAGCTCTTACATGATGGAGAGCTATAACTCATCAGAGTAGAAGACCCAAAGATGTGTTTTTGTATTGCTATCATCTTCTATAACTGTCTTTACTAAAGCAAAGTTAACCTAAAACATGTAATCAAACCTTATCCATTATCAGAAGCAGTAAAAGCAACTTTTAAGCCTTTTCTTCAAAGTTTGGAGGTGTTTTGTTTTGTTGTTGGTTTTGGCTTTTTTCACTGAAGAACAGTGAGGTCTCAGCACTTCACACTCTTCTTCTTTCATAAACTTAATTCTTTATCTTGGATACAAGGGTAACAAAAGCCTCTGATCCAATCAACAGACAGGAGAGTTCACCTGAAGTGTCATGAAACAGAATCTGAAGTTATTCCAATATACCTGAGAAGAAGTAAAATCATTCTCAAAAAGAGAAGCATGAGATATTATCATCAAGTAGGAATAAACAACTGAGGGAATTACTAAAGGGGGAACAATTGGCAATGTTCAGCTAAGCAGAAGGGTAGTGGAGGATTATAGAGGACCACAATAGATAAAAGACAAGTCATTGCTTCCCTCTGTTTTGGCAAATAGCAACACACAGAGCTGCATTAGAGTGAAAACTACAAGTCAGGAAAAGTAACCCTAGTATCCTGACCAACAATGTAAATCAGATCTTCTGCTCTGCGGATAGTTTTTAAATACCTTACTTCAAAAAAGATCACTGTTTTCCCTGACACATAGAAACAACACACGGCAATGACAGTAGGGAAATGTTTCTACCAGTAAGGACATTGTATCCCTCAAACAGATTGCTTGGGGAGGCTGAAGAAGATCCATCAGAAACACAGCCCAAAGAAAAGTATTCAAACAAACATCTGGTGAAGAATCACTGGGAGGAAGGGCTGGGAAAGGGGATAAGCCTGACAAGTCTGAGATCCTTACCAGCTCCACAGTAATATCCCTAACCAAACTCCAGAATTTCAGATATTTATTCTGCCCCCAGGCTGGAATCACAGTTCTACATACCTACTTTTGGATGGAGTGGAAAATCTGTGGGCTTTTTCTTCCAAACTGCTGGTGCTACAATGTGGTTACATATAACCATTTGGTTGTTTTCACATAGAAGATAAATGACAATTAATTTTTATTACTTTACAATTTTTTTTAAATGTTTGAAAGGTTACACAATTAATATGCTGTATGAAATTGCACTGGGTTTACTCGGTATGATACAAATTTTTTTTTTTTGCCATCTCCTTTTAAAAAACACTACTTTTCACTTAAAGCACCTTATTACAATAATGGAAACATATTACAAATCCATTACTTAGGAGCCAAATTTTAAGCCTCAAAAATACTGCTGCAGGTTCCTGGCAGTACTCTCAGAATCCTACACCACAATTATTTTTTAGGCTGCCAAATGATAAATATCTGATTCACCAGACACATAACTAATAAAGATCTAGTTAATATATGAAGCTGACAATAGCACCACCAAAACAAAAAGCATACTTTGCTAGTGTTTAAAAGCGCCTGAGTTAGGAAAGCTTCTCTTGAATGTTTTGGAACATTCTGACACAAAGCTGACATGATAAGACACTTCGGTATAACCAATTATCACTAATCTCCTGAGAAATAATCCACAATCTACCCCCAGGATCAGAACCATTTCTCTGTATGACACTTTTCTATAATATCAACTAGTGGCACCATTTAAATCTCAAATTTCTTATGACCTTGGATTTTCTTTTCCCTGCTTTGCTTCTAGCAGAGAGATATTCAGGATGTTACAGCAATACATAAGAATCACAGGGGACTTCAGAATCTCAACAATCACAAACTTTTCAGCTTCTGTTTTAGTAATTGTTAAGGACATACACACATGTGCCACACTGAATTCTCTCTGCTTCCACAGTCACGTATTTAGTTACCTGAAATGCTGCATAAGGATTGAGCATAAAAACATCACACTTTAAATTAATCAAATTTGAAAAGCTGTTTTAAAACTACTCAGAATGATTAATGCCATTGGCAGCAGGATTTATAAATATTTTTTCCCACCATGACACACGAGCATTTAGAAATTTACATGACCATCTACTCTGTCATCCTAGCACAGTACTGCACTCATTACTACGAGCTCATCAATAATTACCTCAATTTCCCATATAAATAAGTCATAGCCCTGCTCCACATAAACAGACAGCCACATGTGGCCTGTATGACAACCAAGGTTCTTACAAGAACTACTGCATTTTGCACCTTGACAACTCAAATGACTGCCCCTGTATTAAATTGCACAGTACCACTACAAGCACTTCAGGACATTCCCCTGATAAAACTGCACAGTGAGTTTTGTTTGAGTCCAGGCAGTCAAAAACCACAGAAGCTGAAGTTCCAGACACTGGTTCAGGTCAGTGTGTTCCTTAGGGACAATCACAGTACCCTCTGTCCATGGATGTTCTGAACAGAAGGCTGAGATGAACTCACTGTCCTTCACCAGTAGTCTGGGTTTATCTGCTTATTACACATTTGAAGTTGTTTATGTAACTTGAGCATTTATTTAATGGTATTAATTGAAGTAGTTAAACACATTTTCCAACTGAAATAAATGCAAATTAGCCCTTTATAAAGTGACAAAATAGACTACTAAACATATAGATAAAGGTTTGCTGAAGCACCATTGCAACTGAAGTGGGCTCTACAGGACTTATAGACATATCCACTAAAATGCAGGGGGGTTATTACTGTATCAGTGAATTATATGAATTAGAAAAAATTTATTCCCCATGCTTTGGTCAAAATACTATTCAAAATACTATTAGAACAAGCCTTGATAGAATGGTAAGTTTTACAGTCACATCCTTAAAGGACATCCACACCTCCAATTACCTCAGATGCCAAATGAAAATGACTCACCCTGCAAACCACCTGTCTGCCCCCAAAACAGCCCCTACTGGTGTACAGCACAGCAATACTTTTGGTTTAATTCAAGCCTTCCTAAGAATGCAAGAATCAAAACAAACACAGCTCAAACAAGTACTATGGGCCACCAGGGAGATTACTGTGTAAAAATGGTAGCAATGCCAGCTCAACCTTTTGCAACAAATACCCATGACAGTGTTTGTGGAAGTCATCCAACACATCCTCTATCAGTGTTTTTCACTTGCTATGCTAAACTACTTTTGCAAAGGCACACATCTTCATAGCATCAATTATCTCAAGAAGGCAATAATTCATAAGTATTTCTCATTTAGATGAGGTTTTGATCTGTCAAGAATTCTTGCACCTTACTACACTGCACTGCAATTCACTTTATCAGCAAAGGAAGTTTTAAAAGCAGGCCTATTTCACAGAAGTTTCCTCATCCTGCATTTTAATGTAACTTCAAAATAAAGACTTTTGTGAACAACTTTTTTTCAGACTTCTTCCTTTCTTAATAGGTGAGAGAAAAATAAATTCTGTGTGAGTCTGACTCAGCTACAAGAAAACTTATTTTATTACATACATTTGCTTACACAATTTTAAATAAGCATACTTCTCCCAAATTAAATTTCAATCCATAAAGTATGTATTCTTCATTTCTGCATTAAAGAGAACACTAATAATCTAACATCACTCTTCATTGCTACAGTACACATTTTTCTCTAGATTGGGTGGCAAAAATCCAATCAAAAGTCATTCTTCTAAACGGTTCAACTGTGAGCACAAATGCAAATCAAGAACTACACTGAAAAAAAAAGTGCTGAATATGCTACAGTATAGAAAAAGGACCTAAACACAGTCTCTACACTTTCAAACACATATTTTAAAGTACACAGCCTCTAAACTTAGAATAAACTTTCTAAGTTTTTGTGCACCACGGAGATTCACGTGCTGTGTAACTCAAATGTTTCAGTGTTAATTCACCAGCAGTACCCAGTAAAGCCCATGGGCAGTGCAGGGCATCCTAAGAACGCTCAGCTCCACCACAACCAACACTGCTCCCCACAAGCATTCAAGAAAACTTCTAGAGGTACAGCAGGAGGTACTACTCTCCACCAGGTGCAAAACCCATCCCGGCCAGTATAACTACAGCTTAATTAATTTCACTCGTGAGGAAGAAAAGGCACATCAACCACAAGCACTGGCAAATCTCCCCTGGACTCCGGGCCCAAAGCACGTTCCTTCTGACTCTGTTTGGGAGTTGCTCTGCTGGCTCGGACCTCCTCTCCTCATGCAGAGAGAAGTGTGAGAGTTTCACAACCTCGCTGAAGCGATGTCAGCGATGTCCTTCGTCAGTGACTCTCCTCATACCCTCGGGTGCTTGGATGACAAAACGCAGACCCCGCGCAGGGACCTCGCCTTTCCCCGGGGTACTGGGTCACCGCCACGGTGTTGCGGGAGAAAAACTACAAAACGCAATAAAAAATCCCAACCAAACAAGAAAATAACAAAACAAACCAACAAAGAAAGATAACTAATTGCAAGCCCTTTGCCCCCGAAGGCCTGCCCGTGTTCGCTCTACCGCTGCGCGCCCCGCCGGCTGCCCCGCACCCACAAACGGCCCCGGCCCCTCACAATTCCGCCGCCAGCAGCCCCCGCGACGACCAATCACGAGCCAAGGCGGAGGACAGCGACCAATCCCGGAAGGGGAGCGAGGCCCGGGGCGAGGCGCGACGGGGACCCGGGCAGTGGAAGGCGCCGCACCTGGAGCGGCCCGGGCGGGCCTTCCGCCGCTGTTAACCCCCGCCGCTGGTAACCACTGCCGCTTCTCACCGCTGCCCATAGGGCTTGTCGTGGTTGAACCCCGACAGCAGCCCAGCACCAGGCAGCTGCTCCCTAACTCCCCGCCAGTAGGACTGGGGAGAAATTTGAAAGAATGAACACCGAACTAAATAAAGAGGAAGGGGATGTGCTCCTTTTGGATGTCTGTGTCAAGTCATCAGCGCTGGGTGGGGGCTCAAGAGGTCATGCACATCACGGCCGCTTCCTTTAGCGACAGAAAAGAGATAACAAACAGTAGTACTTCATAGCAGTAGTCAAGCTTCTCTTCTCCCGAGTATGCCCAGGAACACTCCTCTTGTGGGTTATCGTCTAGAGTCCTTATTCTGACTCAGTTCTAGTCACAATGACATCTAAAACCTCGCTAGTGGAGTAGGAGGACTTTTCGCTAGTAGGACTTGTTGTTTAGCTCTTTAAATCTTTGGCTAGCTTGTCATTTAGGGCCTTTTATTGGATTTTCTTGAGTGTCTCTTAATTTACATATTTCCCGGGGATGTTACCCGACGCTGTTTTGAGGGGTAGTGGAGGCCGTATTCGACACATGCAGCAAGGATACTGGTAAGGTAAGGGGATTAACATTGGGGGTAACTTAAAGGTTTAACATTTAACAGCGATTTAATTAACACGATCACTTTATTATAATTTCAGAGTAACATTAACAGCTCTAATTGTATTAACTTATGAACTTGTTCATAACAAAAACTACAAAACTCATGCGTTGAGATAGAGACAGTTTATAATAAGGAAAGCAAAAGACACGCACACAAGCAAACCAACTCAAGGAATTAATTCCATCTTTCCCGTTGCTGGGCAGGTGTTCAGCCATTTCCAGCAGAGCACAGCCCCATCACAGTAAGGGTGACTTGGGAGGACAAACACCATCAGTCCAGACATCCCCTCCTTCCTCCTTCTTCCCCCCACTTTATACACTGACTGTGATGCCATATGGTCTGGAATATCCCTTTGGTCAATTTGGGGTCACCTGTCCTGGCTGTGTCCCCTCCCCAGCCCTTTCCCCAGTGAGATGGTGTGAAAAGTGAGATGGTGGGAAAAGCAGAAAAGGCCTTGGCTCTGTGCAATCCCTGCTCAGCAATAACAAAAACATATCTGAATGAACAGCTCTGTGTTCAGCACAAAACCAAATCACAGCCTTATAATCACAGCACTGTGAAGAAAACTATCTGAACCCCAGTCAAAACCATCACAGACTTAACTATTATTTGTTATTAATATTTGTCCCTCGCCAGGGAAATCTCTCAATGTTAATTTTGTTTGGAATATTTCAACTGAGATAAGCTGACACTGTTTGACACTCTTATCTGCACAAGAATTCCTACTCTCTGTTCCAATGATAAACAAAGTCAGTTCCTGGAAAATAGAAAAATAAAAAAGTATTAGATGATGGCAACCTAACCTGCTTCCATCTACAGCAAAAGTTTTTTTGGCTGTTCATAATTACCATGTTGGGTACACTCTAAGTGGTTAGGAGTGAATAATTTAGGAACACCAATATCTACATGACAACCATGAAAGAGAAAAAACTTCATCCCCAAAGAAGAAAACAAGTGAGCACGGGGCCTAAAGAAATATGATTGCTATTAATGTAGCCCATATTCATGCTGCCATTCAGGAAAAAGAGTCCAAGAATCTAACTCTTCCCTTCCTCCCTTATGTTATCAGTTCAGTTCTCATTTTTAGTCATTTTGCTCTTCTGTGTTTTCTGTCATTATTTTTCATGTCTCTCCAGTTTAAGCAAGAGATGCACTGCAGCTAATTCTATTATTAGAGTACCTTGGCCAGTATGTGCAATGCCAGCTGCCAGCCTCCTAAATGGCTAACTGGGGAATTCATGCTCCACAGAAATCCTGACTTAGTTTTCTTTCTCCTAAACATAGCTGCCAATTTTATGCAGAACTTACAAAAGTCTACATGTGTTGAAGATGGTCACTTGACTGACAGGGATGAATAAAAAGCAGAGGCATTCAATTACTTCTTTTCTTTGCTTCAGTCTTTAGTAAACTGACAGGCCTTTTAGTAAACTGTGTGGCCTGGTCCCCTGAGTCAGTACCACCAGTGTGGGAACAGTCACGTTCTATTCCTGAACACTAAAATTGTTAGGTAATTGTAATTGTAAAATTGTCTGTGTAAGATGAATGTTCGCAAGTCCATGAAGTCTGGTGGGATTCATCACGGGGTAGAACTGGTGGATGTTATGGCATGACCCCTCTTGGTCATCTGAAAGGTCTTGGGAGATCGGGAAGTTCCCCACTGACTGGAAGTTGACTGATTTTTCCAATTTACCCAAAAGGGTGTGAGGAAGGACTCAGGGAATTGACAGACCTGTGGGTCTAAGGACTTGGGAAAGTTATGAAGAAGAGCATACTGGGTACCACTGAAAGACATTCAAAGAACAATGCAATCTTCAGGCACAGTCAACATGGATTCAGAAAGGAAAATTCCTGCTTAACTAATTTTTATCCTTAGTATGCTAAGGTCACCTGCCCAGAGGATGAAGGGAAGGCTTCATCCAAAGTGCATGTTGGTTTTTTTTTGATTTTAATAAGGCTTTTGACATTGTCCCTCACAACATTGTTTTGGACAAGTTGTCCAAAGAGAAGGTACAAGCTGCACTGGGTAAAGGACAGGGATCAAAGGGTTGTTGTGAATGTGTCTGACTGGCTGCTGGTGCTGTTCCTCAAGGTTCGGTTCTAGAGCCAGTTTCATTCCATGTATTTATCAATTATCTGGATGCAGGAATTGACAGATTTGCTGATGATACTAAACTAAGATCCTGGGATCGAGTAACACTAGGCACAAGCCTAGTGTTGGGGACTGGGAGAGGATGGGCAGGACAACAGCTCTGCAGAAAGGGTGCTGGTGGACAGCAGGCTCCACCTCAGTCAGCAGGAGGGGAAACCCCGTCCTGGGGTGCATCAGACACCCAGCACAGCCCATCAGCCAACAGAGGGGGTTGTCCTGCTGTACTCACTGTTGGTAAGGCCTATTCTATTCTATTCTATTCTATTCTATTCTATTCTATTCTATTCTATTCTATTCTATTCCTTTTTTCTAAAATTACTTTTGCAAGAAACAGCTGATAGTTCAAAACTATTAGAGAGGGGCGTTTACAGGCATGTATGCAGACAGACTTATGGAAAGGCAAGCCCAATTCAGATACTTTGAGGCAATGATGTGAATTATTTAAAAAGATCAAGATAGACTAGTGTTTGTAGACTGTCTCTACAATTAGTAGAGCCTAAATCCCTCAGCAACAGAGGATAGAGCTTTTCAATTTAGGCTTATATTGAAAAACAGCCTCTCAAGGAATTAAGCCCCCACACCCACAGATTAGCATAAAAGGAAAGAGGAGAAATGAGGCACTGAAGGTTAAAATGACCCTCTGTGAATTCTCATCATGGTGCGTCAACTCATCATTCCATGACAATACAAGAAGTTTTGGCTGAAAATGTCTGTCTAAATAGAGGAATGCTACTACTGTCCAATTACCTTTCTTTTGTATCTTCAGCTGAGGAACAAGTGAGAATTCTTCCTGAAGATTTGCTTTGCTGATTGATGGTTATAGTCCAGTAAAAACAAATTACAGAAGTCCATTAAGTTTTTTCTAATGAATTTTTAATGGTTGCATAAGACCCTTCTGATGCAACTGATGCATCCATGCTATCATTCATGTTGTATCCAAAGGACAAAATCATCACATAAATAGAAAGATCTGTGCAGGTAAGCATTTAGTATTTCATAACTTTTAAAATCTTCCAGTATTCAGACCATGCAGTTTTTTCCTCAGGAAACCAAAGTGTAGCTCCTCATACTGATGCTGCACCCAGAAAGAGCATCAGATCACTGTATCAAGGAGTGCCATCTCTTTTTCCAACCCTAGATTATTATGCTTTATAATGATTGAAAAAATTTTAATGATCATCTTTCCTCACAGAGGATTTCAAAGAAAACTCTGACAGTGTACTGAAAGGCAGACATGAAAATATGATTCCTGTAAAAAAAATTCTTTTGTAAACCATAAACTGTCATGCCTATGTGCTTTCTTGATGTGTCCCACTTTCTCTGCAGAATTTTAGTACAGTAGTTTTCAAGTATTTTCTTTTTTTTTATTTTTTTTTCAGGTGCTTGGTATTCCTACAGTGTGCATGAACAGCAGCTTCAATTGGAGTTGCTATTCTATGTTAGGAATGTTGAACAATTTGTTATTTCAGGATGTTTCTGAGCAAACAAGATATTATGTGTACTTCACAGCAGAGGAAATATTTCTTAGAAGGATGAGAATTGTTGTATGTACACACTACAAGTGATTTATTTAAGTACAGTTACTCAGAGGCATCCTTGAAACTCTGAGATTACAGCATAAGAAGCTGTAAAAACACCACTAACAAATACAGAACTGAAAATGAAATCTTGTCTCTACAAAATTCAGATGGCTGTAAGTTTAGGAAAGCATATTGTGTTCTGGTTTAAAACACAGATAATATAAATGTAATCCCATGTGGCACAAGAACAAGGAAACATTCAGTTTAATAAAGTAAAGCTAGAAAATTTTAAACTGGTTAAAATAATTTTGCTGACACAATGTAAAACTAGCGAAGGGGGTATTTCTGCCAGAAAGTATTACTTAAAAATTGTGTTATTTAAAACTGTCATTAGGAACAAGTGTCTATCAGAATATAAGGTATACTTTGCAAATGATAGACATAAGGTCAACATCTAAGTTTACATTAGTATAAATAACAAATGCATACCAACAATTATGAAAGGAATTATCATAAATCTATGCCCAGAATTTTTGATTTCAAAGTATTTTTAATTGATTAAGAAGACTATTTCTTCATTACTGGATTATTTCCTGCCCTTGTACTTCAGAGTACTTCCCCAAGGTCCTTTTATTTCTTCTGCTCTAGCAAAGATTTAACAAAATTTAAGTTTTTCCTTCACTCACTGTGGCAATTTCTATGTATCAAAACATTAATTTCTATATTAAAATCAATGAAATAGTCCTGCAAATACACAAATACTCTAAACTAGCTTAATAAAAATGATTTTTCTTTCTTAGCAATAAAATCACTTCCTTTGCATTGCACTAGGACTCAGCCTACTGAGCTGCTAAACAAACTAGCTACTGTTTTAAATCCTTTTACACCTCCAAAAGCAAAGAAAGGGAAAAAAAAACCCAAATGAAATATAGTTTTATTCCAGGTCACATAATCTAGATAATCCACTTGGATGCTAAAACACATTTGTGCTGGGCATTTTAACCAGGTATGAAAGAATAACAATATTTAAATGATTGTTTTATTGGTAACATGTGGGTGTTATTCATAGCAATTACTAACTGGTTAATAAATGTATGTTTTACATTGCATTAGAATAGAATAGAATTAGAATTAGAATTAGAATAGAATAGAATAGAATAGAATAGAATAGAATACAATACAATACAATACAATACAATACAATAAGAATTTTCAGTTGTAAGGGACATAAAATGATCATCCAGTCCAATTGCCTGATCCCTTCAGGCTTGACCAACAGAAGGGCATTGCACAAATACCTGTTAAACTACAGGTTACAGACTCAGCAATGTTCCTATCATCCAGACCTCCTAAAATACCTGTTGATATGGTTTAGCAAAACTTGAGCTGTGCAGGATAACTCAGATTAGCAAATTAAATACTAACTAACAAAAATTCCCAAGGCAACCATAACAAATTAAAGTTTCATTAAAGAGACAAATAGTCTATATACATTTATATCTCATGTTAATATATCAGGATACACACAGGCTATTAAGTATGAAAAAATTATTGCATGCAATTTATCTCTAAAAGTAATTTCTAAATAAAAGCTCTTTGCAATTTGAATTCCTGCCAAGGTCTCTGATTAATTCAATTCATTTGGCAGTGATATGTTGAATCAAAGAATGGACCCTAGCAAATAAGGTCTAAAAACCATGTATTAAAAACTCAACAATACACCCCCCACAAAACTCTCCAAAATTCCACAAAAAGCTGCTACACAAACAGGTATTCTACTAGTTATATATCTGAGGCTTTCTTAATCAATATACAAATATATGTCCTGTTAATCCATCAAGACAGCACACATTATGATTACAATTCAAAGGGCTTTAGTCAGGAAAATATTCTTCATCAGGAAAGCACTCAAAGAGATGCAGAAGGCCTATGCACAGACAAGTCAAAGGTTCCCTTATGGTTGTGGAAATCTCACCCTATACCTCCTTCCTAAATGACAGTATTTTTAGACAGAAGCAGCCAACTTTTTCTGTCCTGAACAAAAGAATGTTAAAAGACAACTAATTGCTTTTATGCCTGTTGTTAGTCTACTGTAGCAGCTACAGCTGTTGCTTCAAATTTGCTATGTTGAAGGCGTGCAACAGCCTTTGAAACTACTCATGAAAGGTCCAACAAAAATGGTGAGATAAGAGCTTGTAGCTGGGCAAGATTGCTCCCTTCTTCCAAATGTCTCAGGTGTCAGTGTGAATCTGTAACACAGTAAAGTTGTGACACTGCATCCTGTAGGCACACCGAGAGAAATGGAAACTGCCACAGTGATTGATTTGGTTTTCTAGCCAAAAAAAAATGAAGACATTCTAGGATTCATTTATAAATATATAGCAAGAATGTTTCAGCCACTAGTTTCCAAAGGCTGTATTTTGGCCATTTATAGTAAGTGAGCCAGCTTAATTGGAAGCCCTGACAACTGTTCCAAAATGGATAACTTTTTTTCAGAATAGAATTATAATTTTTTTTAATCAAAGTCCAGAGTAACTGAAGCAATTCTGTCATTATTCTCTAGGCTGACTGAAGTACAGCATATATGTCTATGTATGTGTGTTATGTCTCCAAATTCTGGCACAAAGTCAAATTTGTCAGGTCTGTGAGTGTGAACATCTGGTATTTAGTTAACAGAGTGAAGAAGTTGAAGTGAAGAGTGAAGAGCTGTTAGAGTCCAAGGTGGGCTCTCCCACCAGTGCAGTGAGGAAAGCTGGAGGGAAGGACTTGTCCCCATAGTTTCCCCAGGGGGCATTTCCAGCTGTGGGTTTACCGCTGGTGCCACAGCTGTGCAACAACTGGTCCTGGACCTTCCCCTGTCTGGCCCAGAAGCTGGACCCTTGGGATGAACTTCCCAGCTCATTCTCACCCTGGGCTGTGTCTGACTGGGATCAGCAGCTCTTGACTTTAATTTTGAGCTCTGTGATTTTGTCAGTAAGGCCACTGTTCCCATCTCACTTGCTGTCACACTTGGCTCCTGGCTTGCCTTCCTTCCCTTCCTTGAGAGCAGTCAAGCCTCACTGTGCCCAATGCAAATCTGAGAAACTGATTTGTCAAAAAGAAACAATTTTGGAGTTTAGGATTAGCAATTGTTTATTAAGAGGGATCTCAAAGCCTGAGAGATAAGCTACAACTTTAATAGATTAGGACCCAGGTAAGTTAAGAGGTCTGCCATCCTGTCGTTACTGGTATCATGGTAATGATTACATTAAAAAAAAAATCCTGGCTTAGTCGAGGAGAAAGGGCCAAAATACTGGAAAGCTCCTCAAAAGCTCAACAAAAGTGCCTTCTGAATCTGCTTGCATAAGGCTTTCTGCTGCTCAGAGAAGGTAAAGATTACTCTTCCAAGCCTGTGGAAGATAATCTTTCTCAAGCAGTCATACGGAAAACCATTCCTGTGTTTCAGGATCTCCAGTCTTTACCCTGGCCTTTTAGCAAAAACCATCATGGGAGGGGAGTTTGTCTTAGCTTATTGATCTGACAGATGTATTTAAAAGTACTGAACAAAATTCTGCTTTTAGGTGCAGAGGTACAGGTTCAAGAATAGACAACATTGATGCATTTTTACTCCTGACTGCATTTCTGGCAAAAGCAGTATGATCTGGGGAGTTGTATTTGTGTAATTGGCAGTAAAGTTTGAACTAATGTACTTTTTTCCAAGTTTCAAATTTCCCTTTCAGCGTTTTTTTTTGACACGCTTAAATACACAAATGCTCAAGCCACTCCCTTCTCCTTCTTGAAATGATGGAATATTTTATGTGAGAGAAGGGAGACCAATGCATTAAGTTACTCTTTCATTTACTAGGTGTCTTGGTTTGAAAGACAGGTACCTGCCAGCAACAGCTGGAATCTCCCTTTGAATAGAGAATGTAAACCCCCTCCCTCAGATTATTATAATTTTGCAATTGGAGGCTCTCAGGCAAAGATTTGGGNCTTTGTTTAAGTCAAGTATCCATAAAGTACCCAGCCATCAGTTACCTAGCAAACCACCAGGAAAAAATTCCACAAACACAAAAGAAACAGATACAACCCCCAACACTAGGTGCTATGGGTGAAGAAGAGATGATCCCAAAAGGGAAAATAACTGATGAGTTGTACAGCTGCAGCAAGTATGTCTTTCAAACCCTTGTATGCTATATTTATACAGAAAGTACTACAAAATGCCCCCATATTTCAAAACTACCTTTTAAAAGGTAGTTTTAAAATGAAGCTAGCTTCTTTTAAAAAGAAGGTAGCTTCTTTGATTTTTTGTTTTGTTTTTTTTTTCCCTTTTTTTTCCCTGTGAGGATATGCACTTATGTCTACAGAGAATTGATTTTTAAATTTCTTTTTTCTTATGAGTAAACTGGGATTTTTTCCATCTTCAGGTATTGAAGAATCCCCATCCAGTACACTGACACCACTTTGTAGTGCTGTGAATCTATTTTTCACTTCTTTAGTATACTTTTCCTTGGTGATGTTAAGAACTTTCTAAGCATGTCTGTAATCATATATAGAAAAAGATGTCTTGGCTTAACAAAGGGGAATAAAGTCATTTTAGATGGTAAATGCACATATGGTGATCTTACCTGTAGGTATTGTGGTTAAGGTTTTCCAAAAGGCTCAAGAGAGGTGTGTGAGTCCTTCCCCCCAAAAGAGTAGCTTTTCATTTTCCCATACCTTTTAGTATGTTTTTCCTCAAATTTAAGACTGTCTGTTCTCTGCAGGTAGTGCTATAGTGGGTTTTCATATGAATGGCTAAGAAGGAATTTAGGTGTCTCACTATAATTACACATCCTGAAATTATGGAGCCTTAGCTTGTACCACCCTAGAGAAACTAGGACTGCTGCCTAACACTTTTAACATTGCTGCACAAAAAACACCACAGAGTCCTCCCTCCCTAACACTGCACAGCAGAAATGTGTGATACTCTGGTTGAAGTCACAGACAAAGTCTGAACTTGTTTTGGAAACAGAAATTTTTATCCCTTTAATTAAGATAAGTCTAAGAAGGGCCATTTGGAATAACTCTTATATTTGTTCAGCATCAGTTCTTTCATCCACAGGAGGCATGGCCCATCAGTTGTTCTCTTCATAGCACTACTGATTTAAGCATGGTACAAACAATATAATTAACAGAGGAACTGAAAATTCAGAATGGAAACTTTGTAGATTAAATAAGATGGCATAAAGCATTTGCTAGAGTTTGATTTTTCAGCAACCAGAACCTAGGAGTAATTATAGAAATTATCTTGCTACTTATCTTCATTCTGTTTCAGTAAAAGCACCTGCAAGATCTTATTGACGTAACTAGCAAACCAGATGGCAACTGTGCTAAATTTTTTTTTTGGGGGGGGGGGTGTGGTGAAGTGATATATTTTTTTACAGTCATTGTGTAGGACAACTGGAGAATAGTAAATTGGATGTACATATTGACCTATATTAAATCAAGCCACTTGTTATGTTTGTTGATAATCTACTGTACTATTGATTGCTTCATAGTTCCCTATCCTCTAGAATCAGCTGGCTGTGTTCTTATCTTTTATGTGTAAAACATCAGGAGATCATTGGCAGAATCTAAAAGTTATGCATGGCTTCTGCAACCCTCCTAGATCATGCTGGGAAAGCCAAGTCTGTTTTGTTTACTCTGTTACACACTTCAAGCTAATTTGTTTCCTGGCAAAGAAAGTGACATTTATAAACAGTCTGAATTTTCTTTATTTATTGAGCTCATAATCTTCCCTGGCCAGTCAGATTGCTTATTCAAACTCAGCCAGTTAATATCTATACAAAACATAGTAATCTGACTTAAAATGGTTGCTGTAATGTGCAAAGTTATGCCCAACTTCATCCTTTTTTACTCTTCTATACACTTTCAAATATACTGTGTTAATTTTCCCAGTAACAATATTTTAATGTATCATCCAGGAAATACAGGAGAAAAGTCTACTGACAACCATTCTACTCTTCTATGAGTATATGTGTTTAGGTATTTTTCAATTACTATGTAGGTATGGAAAAGGTACCAGTCAGGTCTGATTAAGAAGCTGTACCACAGGACATGTTTAAAGAGGCAGTATTCAGACCTTCATGACCCAGAAATGATGTTAAGGAATGAGACCCAATGATACTGTCCATATGTAAACTGAAAATAAATACTTGTGGAAGTGGTCTGGCTCTCTGCCTTAAGAAACAGGCTTTTGGGGAGAAACTCATCAACAAATCTCACAGAAGGCTGTTTTGCAGAATTTCCCAAATCTTATGTTAAAATAAATAATAGACAATATAATGACATTATTATATGTGGATAATCTACAGATTTTAGGATATTATTGTTCAATGTGAACATAGAAAACAGTGAAGCCTGCTATTACAAGGAGAGTTAGAATAAAATACAGTGAAGTCTCTCACAGTGCTTGCAGACATCAACAATGAAATCTGAGTGTATACTCATTTGAGCAGTATTTCATGGAAGAAACCCTGGTGATCTATTCTGCTTGCAAAGACTCATTGGAATTCCTTTCAGCAATAGCTTATAGAGCTTAAAAAAGTGAGTGAGTAAAGACCCAGAATGGTTTGTAAACCACTGCATATTTCCAGCTTTTAGGGGCTTTCTTATATAGAAATTTAAAATAACACAATATGCTGTTGAAACAGAAGAAAGTTAAATGCTAAAATTCCAAAATGGAATTTCTCAGTTTTGCCTTATGAACATTCACCTTATATTATACATTTCTAAATGCATTTTCCCTAAATAGGGTTTGCATTTCTGTGGAGGCATTGATTCTGAAAAACTGATATTTTAAGAAGAGAGATATAATTTTCAAGCATCTCTGCCCTGCATTTCCTTCACCTGTATGAATATGCAAACACCATAGCACAATGTGAATACTTGTTATCTATTATTACCTGGTTTATGTTTTCTGTTCTTTCAGACAAAAGGAAACATAAATGTTTATCGCAGTCCCAAAGAGCTTGCAGTGTAAAGGTGAGGAGCCAAGAGAGGAGCATTCTTACAGTACAAGAGAAGAATGTTGGCTGGCAATTGGCCACATATGCTTAGCATAACATTTTAGAAATGGAAGAGTTTTTTTGAAAGGATTTTGTATGCAATGTGTTCTTACAACTTGACACTAATAGCCCGCTAGCCTCCTGTGCACTTCAGTCCAAATTGCAGCCAATTATTGTGCTGAAAGTCTATGCCCCTGCTTAGAGCAGAGATCTGTAGAGGATCAAGGGTGAATTGCACTGCTGCCTAATGGGCCTAACAGGCCAGCTATGTCAAAGTTTCTAGCAGAATCTTCATACACGATATCCCGACATTAACAAGAAGGAATGCTAATACTAAAGGATAAGTCTAAGGATCTGACAAAGCCTATGGACTATCACAATGCTCCAAAGCACCCAACTATTAAATAAGATGAAACTGTGAGGTTTTGGTCACAGATGAAGATGCTTAGTAGCATATATAGGTCTTAGTCCGTGAGCTGCAGAGGTGCAGGAGTGTGAGCTGTCCCTTAGACCACTTCTCAGAGGTGGAATTGGTAGATATCGTCAGCTCTAGGAGGAACCCACCACAATCTGGAGAACATGGCTTGGATCCAGGAGCCACAGGAGAAAAAGAGAGCCAGCTCTTGCTGAGCTCCCAGCCACCAGCACCTGTTTTGGTGCCTCAACCTTGCGCTGCAGCTGCTGTCAAAGATGTTTTCTCCTGAGAGCCTGCCGCTCTCGGGCTCGGGCCTCGCCCGCAGCAGGGACGAGTTTCCCTCTGCCAGGCGAGGAAAGGAAAAGCCTGGCCCGGGGGCGCGGGCAGCAGCCGCTGTCGGTATTCCATGAATTCCCTGGATGNCCGCCCCGCCAGGTTCCCCTCACGGCCGCCAGGTGGCGGCGCGCGGCTGCCGTGAAGCCGACCCCGGGCCGGGCGGGGACCACGGACAGCCTTAATTACCGATTTAACGAAACCGGTAAGTGAAGGGATGACAGCTAGCCAGATAAATGCATAAACAGATTAAAACGGTTCGAACTCTCTTTTGTAATCCCCACCGCTTCCTTCTTGCCTCAGAGAAGTTTTACTTGCCCTCAGTCAAGTCCCCGTTGTGTTTCTGGAAATGCTGATTTGGACACAGTGACACCAAAAATTAGCTGTTTAACGGAGAAAGCCGTGTTCCCGGGCGCCGCCGTGGCGGGACATCACGCCCAGTGACACTTCACATGCACAGGTGGAGGAGCTGTGGAAGGTGTGGGACAGCACCTGTGCAGCCCTTACATGAATTCTTTTGGTGATTGTGTTTGATAACGCTTATCTACCATTTCAGTTTCTTTAGGGGTGGGATTTGGGAAACATAATTTAATCCATATTTTTCAGAATATGGAAAGTATCCAAAGCATTATGGCACAAGCAGCTTAATATGCTGCAATTTCATGACACTATGGTGATTTAGCTGCCTTTTTTCTTTTATGTCCAGAGAAGATACAAATACCGTAGCTGACAGCGGACTCGTGCTACGTCACAACATAAAGAGGATTACACTTACAGATTACAGCTCTTAGCGAACCATGGAAATATCTAACACAAGCAGTTAACATTAGAACTGGAACTGCTGCTGAAGAACTAAATGTTTGGATAAGACCGTGACTCTCACAGGGGTCAAATCTACAAGAGATGAAAGACAACATGGAGAGGAAGCCCACAAAGTGTTTGGCTGTATGGATATGTGTATTGCTGAGCTAGCAAAAGCAGTAACAATAGTGCATGATGTCACTTCTTATCTTTAGGGCCTTTGTGATAATCCACTGCCGCCGTTGCCGTGGCAGCTTGGCATATGCTTAAAATGCATAAAGGCAACGTTCCATGAGGTCAACAGACAGTGGCTGACAGGCCAAAAAGTTAGTATGCTGAGAAGTCTGCAAATTAGGAAGTTGAAAATAAGCATGTAGGGTATCCAAGATGGAAGAAAAGCTCTTGTAGAAAAACTGGTGAGGAGACAAATTTTTGTCTGCTTGGTGTTTTTTAATGAAGAACAAAGTTTCTGAGAAATTCTTCTGAGTAAATGTAAATGTCACTACAGCAGCAGCACAGCTTCAGTCCTCTAAAAAATGAGAGAGAGGGTTAGGAATCATTTGTGTGTTAGTATGACTTAAGCACTTCCTTCTGACTTCTTGATTTCTGGTTTTTCCAGAGCATTTGAACATTACTGTCAGCTGAGAGACAGAGTCCATTTTCTTCACAGTAGCTGCTACAATAATGTGGATTTTGTTTTCAGTGTGAGAATCATGTTTCTAACACACTATATTTTAGTTGTTGCTGAGTACTGCTTATCCTTAGTCAAGGACTTTTCAGTGTCTCATGCTTTGCCAGTAAGGATCTGCAGAAGAAAGTGTTTGGGAGCATGGCCAGGACAGCTGACCCAAACTGGCCAAAGGGGTATTTCATAACAGAGACTGTCATGCCCAGTATATCAGCTGGAGGGAGTTGGCTGGGAGGAGGTGGCTGCTCTTTGGGGATGGGCTGGACATCAGTCAGTAGATAGTGAATAATTGTATTGTGTATTTCTTGTTTCTCTTGGGTTCTCTTATTTTGTCCAGAGACGCTTGGCACTACAATTTTTAAAACATTGTTTTTATTATTGTTATATTTTTTTATTTATTAAGTTGTTCTTATCTGAACCCATCAATTTTACCTATTTTTTCCAATTTTCCTCCCTACTAGGATGGGCTGGGGGGAGTATGTAAGAGGCTGCATGGTGTTTAATTGCTGTCTGTTATTGAAGCATGACAATTAGGTATTACATTAAAATTTTTTTAACTGCAGCCATTCTGTTTCAATGCTCAAAATATATTTATTAGCTAGAGAGAGGTTGTTAAACTCAGAGGATGTTAAGTATAATGGGAATCTCATTAGTGGTCATTCACCCTGTTGCAATTAGCAGACAGTGTCGGTAGCTGGCAAATTTTGTTTGATTTCTGCTGCTGATTTGTGTGCTGACTTTTTTGGAAATAACACCAGAAAATTCTAAAGATGCTGCATTACAACAGTAAGGAGGATTCTGAGCACACTGCTGACTGCTTACTCGTATGTCACTTGCCAGAATCAGAGAATGCTTTGAGATCGAAGTGAGTTCACATGTTATCTACTTCCAACACCCCTCCCCTCCCCTCCTCTCCCCTCCCCTCCCTTCCTGGAACTTCCTGGAACTTAACTTTCCTTCCCTTCTTCTCTCCTCTGGCCCTCACTGTCTCAGCCTGACTTTGTGAGAGAGGTGCTTCAGCCCTGCAATCATCTTCATGTCCTCCTCAAACAGCTCCATGTCCTTCCTGTGCTGGGACCCCAGGGCTGGAGGCAGCTCTGCAGGTGGGGTCTCACCAGAGAGGGGCAGAGGGGCAGAATCCCCTCCCTCCCCTGCTGCCCACGGGGCTCTGGATGCAGCCCAGGACACACTTGGCTCTCTGGGCTGGGAGTGCCCATGGCTGGCTCATGTCCAGCTCTCACCCACTGCACCCCCAAGTCTTCTGGGCAGGGCTGCTCTCAATGCATTCCCAGCCCAGCCTGTGTTTATGTTGTACTTGAAATTGCCCTGACCCAGGTGCAGGACCTTGCACTTGGCTCTGTGGAACTTCATGAGATCCACACAGGCCCCTCTCAGGCCTGTCAGGGTCCCTCTGGGTGACATCCCCTCCCTGCAGTGTGTGCATCACACCACACAGCTTGGTGTTGTCAGCAGATTTGCTGAGGGTGCTCTGATCCCACTGTCTGTGTCACTGACAAAGGCGCTCAGCAGGGCCAGTTCCAAGAATAACACTGGAGGAATCTGCTTGTCTCTGGTCTCCACCTGGGACCATCAAGCCACTGACCACAACCATTTGAATGTGGCTGTCCTGTGTGTCAAACCTGTGTCTCTCCCTTTAGAGAGAAGGCTATTGTGTGGTACAGAAGCCAAGGACTCCTCTCAGGGCAGTGGGGTCCTGGATCCCAGACTGTGGTTCTGTTCCCACTGTCAGCACATCTCTCTGAGTGCACTGTCCAGGCAGTCTTGTGGCCTGTTTGTCCTTCCTTTTGTCATCTTGTAGCTCCTCTGTAATCTTACCTGCAGATGTCTGCAGCTCATCTCACTCCTTGGACTAAGAATAGAAACAGATCCCCTTGAAGAAAGTCCTCAGGCAAAAAATCCAGTTCAAAGCCACCCTTTCTTTTTGAAATCTCTACAGGTTTTCTGCAGTTTACCTCCTCTGAGATATAGCTCTAAACTGTCTGTGCACCATCACTTCCTATTTTCTTTTTGAACCTGCTTCCTTCCTTTCTTCCTTTGCAGACTGTCCAAGCCATTCACATTTCTTCCTGGTGTTTCCTGCCATCTGTATCTTGCTAACTTCCCCTCTTTCAAACTGCATTATATGCCATATCTCCTTTTCCCATGTCTACTAATGTCTCTTTCTCCATCAGTCATATGTGATAGAATAATTTATTCATTATGTGGTATTTCAGTAACATTTTAGCAATATGTACCTTAGACTGACTTCCATTACTGTATTCAGTGTGGATTCAGCTAATAATCAGAGAGAGAGGCAAAGCAAGTTAATCAAAAGGAAACAGGTTTTTTTTGTTGAGGAGAAATTAACCAGAGTGGCTGCCAGGTGGCTCTGAAGTGTACTCTCTTTATTTCATAGTTATCAAAACTTTTTCACACCATCCACATCTTCCAGAACTTGACCGCTGTTTTTACTGGGAAGCAGCCATCAGGTAACAGCTGTGGTCCCCAGCACTGATACCATTCCAAAGGTCATCCTGTACATCCTCGAAGTTACAGAAGGGGACAAATTGGTTGGACTTATGAAGAGTAAAGAAGGCTGTAGAGAGCTGTCCTAAGAGCTTAACAATTTTTCATTATTTCACCATGGGTGTTTTGATTCCAGCTGTTCTCTTGACCAAATATTCTCAACTAGGACTGCATCCAGTCAGGGTAACACAGCAAATTTTTCCAGAGAAATTGTTCAATTTAAGTTATTTTATGAGTATTTTAATGACAAACAAAACAAAACAGAATGGCTTTCCTGGAAAATGGAAAATCATTTTACAAGAATATTGTTTAAAAAAATAGTACTATAAGTTATGTTTTTCTCTATTGTAGTGTTATTATATGCTATATGGTATCACGGTCTTTGATAGTGTGATGCCTTTGAAAAATACCCCATACCAACAGCAGTTCTTGCACATTTTTTGATCCAAATTTGGTCTCATAAGTTCTTGGTTCCCAAAATATTAAAAAGTCTTTTCTTACATCTATGCTCTTTTCATCATACAAATACCCTCCTACTGGTACAGTTACAGTTAATTCCTTCTGAATAATACTGCTGTACTCAGAGAATAGTGGCATGACACTCAAGGTAGTAGGCTGTCTGTATTTTGAGCCTCAAAAAATGATGAGAAATGATAGATTGTTTAAAGCTTTTGCTGCTGGCATAATTTCTGCATAATGTTATGTCTTGTAATATTGTGAGTCTTTTTAATGGCATAGGACTTGCGAAGTCACAGGACTTCATATGTGGTCTCTTAAATAAGTTGTGGGTGTGTTATGGGTAAACACTAAGGAGCGAGAAGTGGTAGGAAAAATAATTGTCTACAATTTGCTAATGCAAAGAGTATCTTGGTTCTGGTGCTTGTGAATTGTGACATCCTTGTGACTCAGCACGGTGTTCACTGATTGCACACCACTGCAAAAATTTAAGGAACACGTGTGGAACAGGTGTATTTTTCAGAAATAGGATGGCAATTTTTTAAAACTTAAGACAAATGCAGGCTTTTACTTGTTTCCAATCTACTGTAAAGCTTAATTATATAGGAGATTCATAGGTCACATTTCAAGTTAAAGGATTATTTAGGAAAGGTTTGGTTTAATTAGGCAAAGGAGCTAGGTGATATACCTTACATGGTTATTATCTTTAAAAAAACATAGGGCAATGTTAAATAGTTCAGTTTCCTTTCTCAGGATGGCCTTGCTAAATAGTTTCAAAAGGATTATTTCCCTTTAGTTTTCATGAGGATTATGCAAATCTCAAAATACAAAAACCTGGCCAAAAGAGGTATGCATAACTGGGTATGTACTATTTAGGCCTTCAGAAAATATGGGGAAATTTTTGTTGTTGTTGTTGTTATTTAGAGTTCTGACTGCTTTCATACAGAGTTGCAGGAAGATCAGATAGTGCCCCAAGGTGGAAGATTCATTTGTTAATTTTATTTATATCTGTCTATCATGCCAGTCTGTCATCTAATCAACAAACTCCAACCATCTCTAGGTATGAAACTTGGAGAGTTACCTATCTCTCAAATTAGATTTCTTTTATGCCATTTAGTTAGACTTATTATTAGACTCATCAGCTGATAGATAGGTTGTGAAGTAGGTTTTCAGATATTTATTATATGAAGCCAAATTGAATGTGTTGAAAATAAAAAAAAAAAGAGTGTCAGTAAACAAACTGAATTTGTAACTTGGCTATATTGAAAAGGTGATGGGAATGCTGAAGCAAAGCTGAAGTGAGGTATTACAGAGGTGCCATGGCAAGCTTTGTATGAGCCATCTTGGGTATCTGAAACCAGGTGACTAAACCCAAATTTCATATGGCTAACTTTCCCTTCAGGAATACTGTTTAAAGTAGACTATGGAATGCTAAACTGCTCTCTTAAAGGAGATTTCTACTGAATAATTTTTTTTTCTCCTAAAGCCACTTGCTGCAGGAATACTTGCGCTTTCTTTTGAAGCAGGTGATACTACTGTCAGAACACTGCAGTTTCAGCAAAAAAGAACCATTTCAAATTTTAATTCATTTATATGCATTTGACTTTGCATTTATAACATTTGTCTTTGTTAGACTGCAGCATGGGATATGGATAAAAGAGTTTTTTATTCCAGAGAGAAGATAAGCAGTAACTGTTCACAGAGGTCAAATGTCACCTAAGAACTCTGAAAAAATAGTGTTTAATGTAGTTCCTTTATGTCTTGCTTCTTTCTTTTCTCTGCATTACTGTAATTATAAATACAGTAATGCACTGGATCTTGGTTTAAAAAAATCCTTCAGAAAAGAAAAACTGTTATTCCATCTGGTATACTACAAGCACTTTATAAAAAGTGATGTAAATTTTGATGTATCTCAAAAAAAACCCCTATGTAAATTACACATGAGAACATACACATTGAAATGCTAGCCTGTATCCAAAACAAGCTTATTCAGCACCCCAGATGTCAGCATGACAATGGTTAAAACTCATGTTAAACAAGGAATTTAATTTAAAAATATGATGTGGTGTAGATGAACTGTCCTGTTCCTGGAATTTTCCTCTGCTTTCTTGTTTAGCTTCTCTTATGTTAAAAAAAAAAAGAAAAAAAGAAAAGAAAAAGAGAGAAAAGAATATTAAATAAATCTTCACTTTCTTGCTCAATTATGAGTTACAGAAAAAGGAATGACATTCCAAAGCATTAGGATGGTCAGATCTGTCCATTAGTATCATCCCATCCAAAAACAGTATAAAAGAGGACAAAAGCTAAACCTAATCAAAATTTTGTGTTTTGCCACCTGGCCCAGTAAGCCTGCTTGTCACTGGTGCTGTCTTGTGGGGCTCTGTGTTCCTGCAGGATCACCATATGTGAAGGGTCCTTCCAGCTTTATGCTTTACCTGGGCAGACAGCAGAATTTCTGTGCACTTAGACATGAGGCAGCAAATGAGAATCCCTGGCTACATTTTTGCTGAGTAGGCCAGGTTTTCACTTGATGTTGTTCTTATAGCTGTAGTCTGCATTTCCAACAATAAAGACAGAAAAAAGAATTGTGTCTTCTGATAGAGGGTGAGGAAGACAATGGAAACAGAACTGAATATGCACTGTTCAGTGCAGGACAGAGCAATACTGACAAACATTCACACACAAGTGATTGTAGCATTTCTTTTCACCTTTGGCTTTCCTCAGTTGTTGCAAGGGATCTTTCCTGGAATTTCCATTTCCCGGTTATCCTCTACACTTGGACTGCGTGTCAGCTGCTGCTGCCTCCGCAGTACATTTAGGAGAGAAATTTGACATTTGAACTAGTAGCTATGGTTGCAGGCGGTTTGCTTTGTTCTTGGTCTAAAGGAGCCACAAATTAAGATGGCTTTGCAGCATCTGGATAAACATTGCTTTCTGTCTTTATGGAACATCCATCTTTACTGATACCACATTTACTCTCTGCTGAGCACATTTGCACATTGCAAATTTGCATAGATTAGGTGAGTCAGTAGATGACAGATCATACTTTCTGGCTTGGAAAAATTTTCTACTTTCCTCATCTTCTTGTAGATGATTGTCTTATGCATTGAACCTGTCTATGTTTCCTACCTTACATGTCCTTTTTTAAAATACAAATTAGTATCTTGAAACAATCAACTGATGGGTGGTTCCTTATAACAAATACTGAGTGTTTCTAACTTTTAAGATCTATTTCAGTCCAATTATGGAGCATGCATAATTGAGAAGAACAAACTAGAGTAGCAGTAAAATGTCATACAGTACTCCCATGAGTTTAAACATGGGTTTAAATTTTGTACCAATGAGAAAGTAATTAGGTCCATCAATTGGATATTTCACTGAAAGAAGCATGGATAGTCTGTTAACTGTGTGTAACACCATATAGTGAGCAAATAATTTTGTTCCTCAAATCATTATAGGAAGAGAAAGACTTTATGGAGCTAAAAAAAAAAAAGAAAAAGAAGGTAAGTCTAGTCTGTAATTTATATTACACTTAGTACTCTAAAGATAATAAAGCATTGGTTTAAGTGACAGAGAACTTAAAATGTGAGGCAAAAATCTTCTAAGCATGCTTTTCGTACCAAGCTGGCACAAACCTGAGTTTCAGTACACATTTCTTCTCTCCTGACAGTATCCCTTGAATCTATAGCCCTAGGACTATTGCTAATGATTAGAAGACGATACTTCTAAAAATGTTCTTATTCCTCATCTCTTGTACTTGCATATTTATCTATATATCTCCATTGTTAATTTCTCTAAGTGCCCAGTCTTTATCTTAAAATTAGTGATACACACTAGCTAAGCAAGAATTATAGATACCTAAAACCTCAGAAACCATGCTATTATGACATACAGGGAACTTTGTATGTTGGTAGATTCAGACTTAGAAGTCTGTGCAACATTTACCTGACTCCCAGCAGACATTTCCAAAAGAACTGTAGCCCATGAACCATCTGACTTGACAAGCCTGATTCTGTATGTGATCTTTTGTGTTGGTCTCACTATTCCTGTTTTGGGTACCAAGTCTGGATTTTTGTAACCTTTTTTCTGAAGCTCGCTCTTCTTCTGTGAGCAATGTATATGATACACTTCAGGGCATTTTGACAAAGAATTTTGAGTACATTAAGCAATTTAAAATAAAAAAGTATACTGTTTAATATTAATGTGCTCACTCTGCATTAGGTTTACAGAACTCCCAGGTCTGTTCTGAAGTTTACTTGAATGACCACTTGAAAATGAAGTAATCTCTTATTTCAACAAACTCCAGAATAGCAAGTGGGGAAGACAAAGCTTTGTTTCACTACGGTTTATCCATGCTGGTCTACATTTTAGACTCGAGATTTTCGAGTATTATTCAATGAGTCTTCATTGCATTTCATGCTGCTAACAAGCCTAATCTGGAAAGACTTGGGAAAATGTCCTCACCATTTCCACATATACTTTGTTATCCTTAATTTGAATTGCAGCCATTATAATGTCTTAGACAATACAAAAACTGAAATAACATCAACTGGTAATATAAAAACAATATTCATCAAAATGTGCCATGAAGGTAATTAATTAGATTTTACAGGATAGCAAAACTCACCAAGGGGGGTGTGTGTGTTTATGTGCACAATCTGCTGAAGCTGAAAAAACAACTGCTTGATGAGTGTTTCTTCCTTTGTACCAGCATACCCACTGAGCTGGTAATTATTCCTGCTTTTTTTATCTAATCATGATAAGGCAGAACACAATCTTTTTTCCCTGGTTTTTTTTTTTTTTCCCTTCACATTTTACACATAAAAAAGCATCTGTATTCTGAATCCATTTTAATTTTTCCCTGTCCTTCACAATTAATTTAAAATGTTTTAAATTATATATACAGTAGCTAATGCTCTGCAAAAAATAACAGTGTCTATACAGGTAGTTGTACTGATCTGTTCTCACAGACACAAGTCTGAGATAAAACCCCTGGAAAGTAAAGAAAATTAATGTGTAATCAATCAAAGTGTGTCAAAATATTCAGGAAAGCATTAAAGAAGAAATAGCTAATCCTGATCTTTTCTCAAATGAAGAAAGTTGGCTATACAAATAACATTGAAAAGCAATATTGACAACTCATTTTAGATTCATAATTGTGAGACATTTAATAAAATACAATTTTATAATCACAAAGCTTAAATTTCAAGACAGCCTAAATCCCATTGAGAGACTAAAATCCCATTTAGAGATAATAAGTTCCACTGAATTTCCCTTTTAGAATTGTAATTCTGGAGTGGATTTGTATGGACATTATTTATTTATATATTAGCTTGAGCATATAAACTTCATGTAACTTTATAGTGAAATACATCTACCTGAATGAAATTAACACATTACAAATTCTTCAAAACACAGGCAATTTCTTTGTTTTACATCTGTACAGTACTTGGTACTACTGGGACCCACAAGCTCATTACACAAATATAGTAAGAAGAGTAGCAGCACCATTAATTATATTTTTTCCTATATTCAAATCAGAATGTAACAGATTGTCATTCTATGGACAAATGTACGCATGACAGAAAACAACATGTATATGCTGGCAGTTTACAACCAATTTAGATGCCTGTGGTTGAAGACTGGTATTTTTGGCTTCTCCTTCTAGTAAAACCAGAATGGAATAAAAGACATGTGGATGATTTTAATTCTGATAACAATCAATACAAAGAAGTTAAATGAAAAAAGAGAAATGTTCAGGGGAAAACGGAGAGGGAAAGGGGAGAAAAAGTGGAATGAGAAAAAGCAAGAGAGAGTTACAGATGGTCAGTAAATGCAGAACGCAAAGCCAACCCAGGAGTATTTATGATAAAGATTTCTATCTGAAGTTATTTTCAGACTATTTAAGTCAGTAATGTGTTATCCTTCTTCTTTGACCCCCTTTTTAGGCAGCTGTTGAAATCTTGCTGGTTTCTACTGTCAGGATTTTTAAACATCTCTCAGGTTTCTCCCAAAGATTTCTATCTTGCTAGTAATTAGTCGTTATTCCTCCCACCGAAGATTAGATTTTTTCTTTCCCTTACATAGAAATCTATTAGTCATCAAATTTTATTTATCTTCTTTGTATATGTAAGATACTGAAAAAGCAGCTTCAAAATCTGCTAACACTGGCGCAATAATATCATCTTCCCATCACATCATGCTTGAATTCCTATTGCTAATGGTAAAAATTTCCCTGATACACTTAGATTAAAAGTAAATAAAAGAATATCATAATTGCATTAAAATTATGAACATACTGTGATATAATACTCATAAAGTATACACCAAACCCGCACAAGAGAGTCAAAAGCCAAAATAAAATGACACATGTAGAAATGCTGAGAAACAACAAAGCAACCAACATCCAGAAGGGAATCCAGGGAAACCACATGGCTTGAAACAAAAGAAAAACAAACTGGGTAATGGAAGACATGCTGTGCAGAACAAGCAAATACAAACAGCATACAATAATGAACAGAAATGACTGAAATAGGATATCAAATATAACAAAAGGATTAATGAGGCAGACAGAAAAATGGGCACATAATAATAATGATGAAAGGGAAGGAGGAAATATAAGTGCAGTGTGTCTGAAGCAAATATGTTGTACTATGCTCATCATTTTGCCCAGTTTTGCTTTAACATGTATTTAGTACAAGAAGGGTTTTGTGTAGGGATCTAATCCAAGGCATGAGGCTAAGAAAACAATGTCTTTGCACCCTGCTGGATACCCTCCTCGAGAGGAAACCAAGGGGTATACTGAACACTGTTTCTGGAAACACCCACTTTGCAGAGGTGTAGAATTGTTGTATAGACACCTTATAAATGTCTTTCTATTAACAATGCACTGTCATGGCATGTGTTTGAGAAGACAGAAGGGTAGGAAGGAGGACAGAGGATAGAAAAAGGAGGCAGATTGTAGAGCTGTTGGAAGAAGCGGAGTGCCACTATTCTGTTTTCATTTTCATTTTCAAGCTGACTCCTAGCGAAATGGTGTCAGGCATATTTCTCACCAGCCCAGACACCAGAAAAATCAGCAGGCTCCAGATGAATGGAGACTGTACAAGGGTAAGGAACGTTTACAAGTTATCAGAATGAAAATTATGATTAATTACACAAACTGTAATTGCTGTAAGAGATCAAGAATGTTTAAGGCAAGAATTCTAGTGAAAAAGTAAGAATTTCAGTCACTAATAAAAGTGTTAATAACTCCACTGAAAATTTTATACTTAAGTCCCATTTTGGTGGCTTAAATAGAAGACTTTGTCCACAATTTTTAATGACGTTATAACTAATCTTAGCTATTTCACAAATAAATGCTTTAAAATGAATTACATTAGAACAAGAAGCAGTATAGATATGCTGAGCCTATGTTTATTAGCATATTAATGTAGGATGATGAAAATGCCACCATCTTTCGATTAACCTCTTCTTAAAGAGGTAACCTCCCATGAGGTTACCCCTGTAAGAAGCCTGGCTAGCTAGAGCTATCATGAGCTAGCCAGAAATGTGGAGGGGAGCACTGGTAAAACAGATGTTAAAATCTGGAAGACAATGAGGAAAGAAAGAGGAAGCCTTTGGGTTTTTTTGCAGATTTGCTTCTCTGAAGGTTACTCAGAAGGAAAAGCCAAACAGATGTGTCAGATCACATGAGTGTTTCAGAAGGCTACAAAGCTGTCTGAAGGGGCAAAAAAACAGATCAAGGTGAAGAAATTTGCTGTGAAGATTAAAGCAGTTGCTCAGACATGATCTGAGAACAAAAGCCATGTCTCTGTATGGGGACCTGCATTCTGATAGCTGGAGAGTACAAAGTTCCTACTAGAGACAAACCAGGAATGGAAGACATGGAACCAAATCACCTTTCCCCTAGAACCCAGGACTTTTCTTATCCCATCACTGCCTTTTGCCATCACCTCCCACCCAGTCATCTCCTAAGTATCTGAGATATGATCTGTGATACAAACTAGTCCTGCCAATAATGGAGAAAACAGTTCAAACTTGTTTTCTTTTAAAAAGTGTATCCATGCAAAGGCCACAGTGGGAATGGTTTGTTCCAACTGTAGGAATGATCTGCAGGTGTTGTCTTGCAACTGCTCCATTATCATAGACAAGTACTAGATGTCTTGCTCTCACAGTTGTGCCATATCTAACTTTTGTAAGAATGAAGCCCCCAGAAATGCAATAGTGGTCTGTGTTGCCATCAACAATGACAATGAAACAAGGAAATGCTGGAAATAATGTTAAAGTTTAAATTTCCATCACTTCAATTCTAGTGGCTTGCTATTAATGAAGATATTTATTTCTAAAATTTGTAACAAACTTTGAGTATTTGACAATTTCCTTCCCTGTTTCTTGGGG
>WBNO01005450.1:0-14301 GCA_013400575.1 Peucedramus taeniatus | reverse complement strand
GGCAAAAATCACTGCTCATCCCATAGGGAAAGCACTCCCACAGCCCTGGGTCTGCTCCTTCCAAGGGAAAAATCATGGAAAACAGGCAAAAATCACTGCACATCCCAGCATGCCCATATCCGTAGGTGCTGCACCTTCCGCAGCACGTTCTGAGGGAAAAATCATGGAAAACAGGCAAAAATCATTGCTCATCCTACAGGTAAAGCACTCCCACAGCCCTGGGTCTGCTCCTTCTGAGGGAAAAATCATGGAAAACAGGCAAAAATCACCATTCATCCTACAGGTAGAACATTCCCTCAGCCGTGAGTGCTGCACCTTTTGCAGCAAGTTCTGAGGGAAAAATCATGGAAAACGGGCAAAAATCACTGCTCATCCCATAGGGAAAGCACTCCCACAGCCCTGGGTCTGCTCCTTCCAAGGGAAAAATCATGGAAAACAGGCAAAAATCACTGCACATCCCAGCATGCCCATATCCGTAGGTGCTGCACCTTCCGCAGCACGTTCTGAGGGAAAAATCACGGAAAATGGACAAAAATCACTGTTTATCCCACAGGTAAAGCATTCCCACAGCCCTGGGTGTTACTCCTTCTGAGGGAAAAATGACGGGAAATGGGCAAAAATCACCATTCATCCTACAGGTAGAACATTCCCTCAGCCGTGACTGCTGTACCTTTTGCAGCACATTCTGAGGGAAAAATCATGGAAAATGGGCAAAAATCACTGCTCATCCCATAGGGAAAGCACTCCCACAGCCCTGGGTCTGCTCCTTCCAAGGGAAAAATCATGGAAAACAGGCAAAAATCACTGCACATCCCAGCATGCCCATATCCGTAGGTGCTGCACCTTCCGCAGCACATTCTGAGGGAAAAATAATGGAAAACAGGCAAAATTCATTGCTCATCCCACAGGTAAAGCATTCCCACAGCCCTGGGTGCTGTTCCATCTGAGGGAAAAATCATGGAAAACAGGTAAAAATCACCATTCATCCTACAGGTAGAGCATTCCCTCAGTCGTGAGTGCTGCACCTTTTGCAGCAAGTTCTGAGGGAAAAATCATGGAAAACGGGCAAAAATCACTGCTCATCCCATAGGGAAAGCACTCCCACAGCCCTGGGTCTGCTCCTTCCAAGGGAAAAATCATGGAAAACAGGCAAAAATCACTGCACATCCCAGCATGCCCATATCCGTAGGTGCTGCACCTTCCGCAGCACATTCTGAGGGAAAAATAATGGAAAACAGGCAAAATTCATTGCTCATCCCACAGGTAAAGCATTCCCACAGCCCTGGGTGTTACTCCTTCTGAGGGAAAAATGACGGGAAATGGGCAAAAATCACCATTCATCCTACAGGTAGAACATTCCCTCAGCCGTGAGTGCTGCACCTTTTGCAGCAAGTTCTGAGGGAAAAATCACGGAAAAAGGGCAAAAATCACCACTCATCCCACAGGGAAAGCATTCCCACACCCCTGGGTGCTGTTCCATCTGAGGGAAAAATCATGGAAAATGGGCAAAAATCACAGTTCATCCCAGCATTCCCACATTCCTGGGAGCAACTCCTTCCACAGCACATTCTGAGGGAAAAATGATGGAAAACAGGCAAAAATTGCTGCTTATCCTACAGATAAAGCATTCCCACACCCCTAGGAGCTTTGATGAGGATGAAAGAGCTGCTGTTTGAACCTTTTTGCAGCCAAAAAAATCTGCTTTTGTGGCTGCAAAGTCCCATTCATTTGGCTGCATTCAGATTTTCCAGCTGATTTTCCCTTTCCTGCTGCATGGGCTGTTCTCAAAGCTTTGCCATTTGTAAGCTGGAATTAAATGTGACCAGCCCAAATTTAGCCTATTAAAAAAAACATAATAATAATTTTTTTTTTTTTTTCTGTCGCAGCTGAGCTTGTAGGTGTTGAACCCCTGTGTTTGGCTTCTGATTTAAAGTTTACAAATGCCTGAAGTGGTAAAAATACAACAGTTCCCAGTCTAAGAAAAAACTCCTTGATTTCCAGAGGAAAGCAACTATTTCAACTTTAATTTTTCACTCCACAAAGATGGACTTTGGCTGTTTATATCATTAAGACTTGATTTATGGAATTACAGGATGGTTTGGGTGGGAAGGGAGTTTAAAAATCCACAAACTGCATGGACAGGAACAGATTCCACTAAACCAAGTTGTTTCTTTTAGGGATGGGATTTTCTCACCTAATTTTAAATATCAACAAATGTTTTTTCTTCTGCTGGATGTTCGCAATTGCATTTCCAGCAAAACAACAAAAAAATTCAGGTAAAACACCGATATATTTGATTTTTTAATACTGAAAAAAGCCCCTCTGCTGAGTTTTTCTCAGTGTTTTTTAAGCATTTGCTGCAACTGGGTAAAAGATTCAGGTTCAGGTTCTGGGATAGTAAAAAAACACATTTAGAAATTAAAATTGGCATCTTAATTCCACCTGGACTACAGTCCCCTGGCAGAGATCAGTGCCCACCCCGTGAGATTCCAGGGTGAAAATTCACCATTAAAACTCTTTCTAAGAACTCATCATTCCTATTTCCCACTATTTTCAAAAATTACCCTAAAATTGGAGAGTGAAAACAACCACAAAGCTTTTGAGGATGAAATTAAAGATTTCTCAAATCAACCTGAACACCATCTGGGTTGCTCTGAGCTGATTTTTGGGGGAAAAATCCCCTTTTTTGAGTGGTGTTTGCAGCAGTAAGCACTGCACTGGTGGCTCCTGCTCATCAGCAGATGTTTAATTGGGAATTCTGAGGACACTCAGAACATTTTAATTGCTGCCATTTGGATCAAGAGCACCAAGCACGAGATGCATATGAGGGAACCAAAGCCTTGAGGGAATTTTTTTTTGTTGTCTGTGGGATTGTTGAGGCTGTAGCCAACCCAAGAACCAATCTGACAGCACAGACAATCTTTTCTAAAATCCCCAACAGCATTCTTTGAGTCATATTGCCCTGAATTTTGTCACTAGAGCACAACTTAGAGACTCCTGAACCTAGCATCACCTCCCACGTGTCAGCTGGGACCCAAAATCCACTTTTTTCATTCAATTCTCAGCACCAGGAGCTGAGGTTGCAGCTTCAGAGGCACAAAAAAGCCTCAGAAATCACTTTATTCCCACAACAAACCCAGGAGAGAGGAATTTACCTGGAGAGTAGCACAGAGAAGGGACTGGAGGTCGTTGAACTGGATTCTGTCAGAGGTGCTCTGGATGTGAGACTGAAACAAGAACAAAATCCCACGTGTGAAGAGGCTGCCTGGGATCCTGGCAGCTCCAGGGAGAGCCAGGTTGTACTTTAAATATTTGTTCTTTTCAGATTTCAGAGCACAGGGGCTGTGAAGAAGCTGAATATAGAATCCCTGAGTGGTTTGGGACCTTAAATCCCAAATGGGCAGGGACACCTCCCACCATCCCTGGATTTGGACACTCCCAGGGATAGAGTTTTAAATTAAAATTTTTAGTTTTAAATCAGGATTTACCCACCTCCATCTGCAGCACTTGCTGGAGCCTCTCCATGATGACCAGGGTGGTTTTTTGGACAGCAGGATAACAGTCCTTGGCACTGTTTTTCACTATTTCCATCAGGGATTCATAGGCAGAACTCCTCAAGTTATTCTGGTGTCCGTCAGGTCTGCAACAGAAGGAGGAAGATTTGCAGCTCCAAGTGCTTGGAAACAGATTTTTTTTAATTTTAGTAAACCAGCAACAGCTCCATTTGAGTGCTGTGACAAGCAGGAGCCACTTGAAAAGCCTTGAAATAAAGGGAATTTGTGAATCTGCTTCTGGCACATTTAACAATTTCCAGGTTTTAAAATGATTTTCAGTAGCTCCCTCAACAAGGAGAGGGACAGAAGGAGCCTCAGAGATGGTGTCAGGTGAGCAGCACTTCAGAGCCCCTCCCCAGACACCCCTGAGGGTGTGAAATTTGGAATTAAGGCACCTGAGATGATTGATGGGCTCCAGAGCCTTAAGCCAGACACTCCACTCCTGGCTGGATGTAAATGAAGACAGGGAAAGTGTTTAAATTTTGAACTGGGACAAGGTTTTAAGGAGAATCAGCAGCAAAAAAAGTTCCATCAGTCCATGGAGCTGATCCAGGGATTGAACCTGGAGCTGCCAGATTTATGTGACCTTCAAGCCACCATAAAATTTGAGTTTTAGCCTTTTTTTCCTGCATCTGAGAGCAAAATGTTTTGCCAAATCTATTTTCTGTTTCAGCTGGGATGGGAATGAGAGATTAGGTCAGTCCCTGGCTGTTCTGGGAGCATCTGGAGCTGATGGGAAGGGATGGAACCCACACAAAAACCATCAGAAAAAAACCAAACAGGGATCCCTGATTATGTCCTGCTGTAATTCCTGATTATCCTGAGACCCTGCAGCCAACGGGGCTGAGACTTGTGACTGCACAAAAAGGGCAGAGTCTTAAAAATGTGGAGTTAAACTTGGAAATGTGAGGGGAAAATGGGGGAGAAATGTGAGGGAAAATGGGGGAGAAATGTGAGGGGAAAGTGGGGGAAATGTGAGGGGAAAATGTGAGGGGAAAATGTGGGAAATGTGAGGGGAAAATGTGAGGGGAAATGTGAGGGAAAAATGTGAGGGAAAAATGTGAGGGGAGAATGTGAGGGGAGAATGTGAGGGGAGAATGTGAGGGGAGAATGTGAGGGGAGAATGTGAGGGGAGAATGTGAGGGGAGAATGTGAGGGGAGAATGTGAGGGGAGAATGTGAGGGGAGAATGTGAGGGGAGAATGTGAGGGGAGAATGTGAGGGGAGAATGTGAGGGGAGAATGTGAGGGGAGAATGTGAGGGGAGAATGTGAGGGGAGAATGTGAGGGGAGAATGTGAGGGGAGAATGTGAGGGGAGAATGTGAGGGGAGAATGTGAGGGGAGAATGTGAGGGGAGAATGTGAGGGGAGAATGTGAGGGGAGAATGTGAGGGGAGAATGTGAGGGGAGAATGTGAGGGGAGAATGTGAGGGGAGAATGTGAGGGGAGAATGTGAGGGGAGAATGTGAGGGGAGAATGTGAGGGGAGAATGTGAGGGGAGAATGTGAGGGGAGAATGTGAGGGGAGAATGTGAGGGGAGAATGTGAGGGGAGAATGTGAGGGGAGAATGTGAGGGGAGAATGTGAGGGGAGAATGTGAGGGGAGAATGTGAGGGGAGAATGTGAGGGGAGAATGTGAGGGGAGAATGTGAGGGGGAACAGGAGAGATTTGAAGGAAAAGGGGGAAGGGACACTCCTGGACTTCCTAAAACCAGATATGGACAAAACTATGAAAAAATATTCAGTGGGAAGAGCTGTTTCCCTGGAATTTGCATCCTCTATTCCTCTGGGGTTTTTTTTATACCAAATAAAGCCACGTTTTAATCCAACACCAGATCTCAGCTGCCAAGAAGAGCCCGAGAGCATGAAGTGGGAAATAAATGAAAAAAGGCTTTTTGGAGAGGCTTTTTTACCTGTCTGCAGTCTCCAGCAGTTTCTGCACTATCAGCTCAAAGGAGGAGGATAAGCAGTAGGTTGCTGGTTCTTCCTGATCATCAGCCACATCTGCAGCTTCATAGGCAGCTTCAGCAAGGCTGGAGAAGGCCTGGAACACAAAATATCTGTTGGTTTTCTACCCTCAGAGCTCCAGAAATTCAGATACCATCAATTTGTATTCCAAAAATCAATCAATCAAACAAACAAACAAAAAAACCACACAACCCCAAAACAACACCCAAAAAAACCCTCACCTACCACAAAAATAAACCAAACAAAAAAAACCCCAAAAACAAAACCAAAAAAAACCCAAGAAAACTAAAACCCAACAGAACCCAAAAAAAAACCCTCAAAAAACACCCAAAAAACCCCAAACTAAAAAGTGCTCAGGGTGAACAATTCCAGAGCAGCTGAACTGTGCTATAGGTGGGTGAGAGGAGCTAAAAGCTTCCTAAATTTTTTATTTTACTCTAAAAACACCGAGGAATCATCATCAGAAGACAAAAGCCACCTGGATTTTTGCCAGGATGACAGAACAGGGAAAACCCCTTTGTGCTGATGAGTCTTGGAACCTCTGGAATTGTAACAAGAAGGGATTCTGTCATTTCTAGAAGTTGTTTTGACAGGAAAATCCTCTTCCCCAGCTCAGTCTGAAGGAGCAGCTCCTGGGAGGCAGTGGGGACATGGAGACCACACAAAGCATCAGGGGAAAAAAAAATCCTGCTTCCCAAATTATTTCTGGGATCGCTCCAGAAGCAGGTTTGGGTTTGGGCCTTGATGCAATCCAAGAAAAAGCTTAATCCAAAAATCTCTTTTTTTCAACCCCACAACAGCAGGGACAGCTCCCACAACATTCCCAGACTAGAGGCAACTTCTACACTCAGTGAGTATCAAGTTTTTTTTCCTATAATTCCACCTTTTTTCTTTATTTTTTCCTGCCAGAGCAGGAAAATAGAGTTGGGATAATTAAAGTGTCAACCAGTGGTTGCTGGGGGAGCAAGCCATGGATTAACTGTGGATTTCACTAAAGTGTGTGTGGATAAATAAATAAAATCACCTGAAAAATTATATAAATATATCAAACTATACAAATACATTGAAATATATAAATATATAAACCCATGTAAATATCAAAAATAATACAAATATAGAAAACAATATAAACACAGAAAATTATGTAAATATAGGAAATAATATAAAGATATAAATGTGTCTGGTTTTAATATATAAAATTTACATTTATTTATTTACATTTATATATTTTAATTTATATTCAATAAAACACCTGACAGGAGGGTGGAGCCAGGCGGGAACCAGGCTCTGCTTGAGGAAAAATGGGGGAGATTTGAGGGAAAACGGGGAAAATGTGAGGGGAAAATGGGGGAGATTTGAGGGGAAAATGTGAGGAGAAAATGGGGGAGATTAGTGAGGGGAAAAGGGGGAGATCTCTGAGGGGAAAATAGGGGAGATTTGTGAGGGGGAAATGGGAGGGGAAAATGGGGGAGATCTGTGAGGGAAAATGGGGGAGATCCATAAGGGGGAAATGGGAGGGAAATGTGAGGGGAAAATGGGGGAGATCCGTGAGGGGAAACAGGAGAGATTTGGTCGGACAAGACCAAAGAACCTCAAGGCATGTCCAGGCTAGATATTAAGGAAAATTCCCTCATGGAAAAAGTCCCAGGCATCTGACCAAGCTGCCAGGAGCAGGGCCGAACTCCCAACCCCTGGAATTGCCCACCAAATTCACAGATGAGCACAAAACAGCCAACACAATTCAGCGCTGCTGCTGGCAGAACGCTCGGCCTCGGTGACACCAAAACCCTTCCAGATCTCACTGGGAGCTGTTTTTCCCAAATTTCTAGCGGGTTTGGGAGGATCCTCACCCAGCAGACGTTGGTGGCCACCCTGGGCTCGGCGCTCAGCCCCTCCATCAGGCACTGCAGCAGCGGGGCCAGGTAGATGTCGTTGATGGCGGCCTCGGGCAGCATCTCGCAGATCCTGCCCACGGTCCAGGCCGTCGTGTCCCTGACCACCACGCTGGGATCCTTCATCAGCTCTATCAACGTTGGCATGGCCTGGGAAAGAGACAGATGAGGTAAAGAATCCTGCATTTCTCCCAGTCTTGTGGTTTGTTTAGGATGTATTTTGTTTTATTTTCTATTAATGGCTCTATTCCCTAATGTGATCCCTTTTCAGAACACCTTCACCGAGGATGGTTTTACTCACCATGCCCAAAATGAAGGCAATTTTTGGACATTATTTCATTAATCCCATGGATTACTTCCAGAAAAAACATGGGAGAGCCCCATGATACGAGCTGCACGTGGATTTAGGTGGAAATAGGGAATAAGAATGGTAAATAATAATACTGAATATTACTACTGAATCATATTCAATAAGTGTAATTTTCACTCCTTCAAATGCATTTCTCTCCATATTCTTTCCTCCCAGAATCCCAAAGCAGACTTGAGGTAACTTAGTGTGAGTGCTGGGTTATGGATCAAATGCAGGATTTGGATTTGAGATGTTCTCCTCTAATTAACCCTGGGATTTTGGGCTCTAAAAGCCTCCAAAACTGGTGATGTTCTTCTGATTTTCCTTAAATTAATAGCACGTGCAAATCAGACGCTTCCTTCAATTAACCCAGGGATTTTGGGCTCTAAAAGCCTCCAAAAAGGGGTTATAACCTTTTAATTTTCCTTAAATTAAGAGCACGTGCAAGTCAAACATTCTCTTCCAATTAACCCAGTGATTTTTAGCTCAAAAAATCTCCAAAACCAGATTATATAAGTTTGATCTTCCTTAAATTCAGAGCACGTGCAAATCAGGTATTCTTCCCCAGATAACCCAGGAATTTTGTGCTGTAAAAGCCTCCAAAAATTCAGAAAACTCAGGCTGTAAAACCCTCCAAAACAGGTGACATCCTTCTGATTTTCCTTTAATTAAGAGGATGTACAAATCAGACATTTTCCCCTAATTAACCCAACGATTTTGGGCTCTAAAATCCTCCAAAACCTCACAAAACCCAGGCTCCAGAAGCCTCCAAAACAGGTGACATCCTTCTGATTTTCCTTTAATGAAGAGGATGTACAAATCAGACATTCTCCCTCAGTTAACCCAGCAATTTTGGGCTCCAAAACCCCACAAAACTCAGGCTCCAGAAGCCTCCAAAACAGGTGACATCCTTTTGACTTTTTTTAAATAAGATCATGTAGAAATCAGACATTCTCCTTCAAACAACCACAAGATTTTTAGCTCTAGCAGTTCCTAAACAACCTCCAAAACCAAACGACACCCTCCTGATTATCCTTAAATGAAACCCTCCAAAACCCCACAAAACTCAGGCTCCAGAAGCCTCCAAAACAGGCGATAATCCTGAGTTTCCTTTAATTAAGAGGATGTACAAATCAGACATTCTTCCTCAGTTAACCCAGCAATTTTGGGCTCCAAAATCCCACAAAACTCAGGCTCCAGAAGCCTCCAAAACAGGTGACATCCTTTTGACTTTTTTTTAAAATAACATCATGCAGAAATCAGACATTCTCCTCCAAACAACCACGAGATCTTTAGCGCTAGCAACCCCAAACCCAGACGACGCCCTCCTGATTTCCCCCAAATAAAAAAACCTCACACTGAAGAACCACAGAACCGTGACCTCCACGCCCATCCCAAAAGCTGACCTGTATTACTAAAGGTTTGAGCTGGTTGGGCTCGGGCCCCTCCAGGATGCAGCCGAAGGCCATGACGGCCGCGTCGCGGTACCTCCAGTCGGGGTTCTTGATGTGCTCCTTGATGAAGGGCAGCACGTGGGGGACGATGTCGTCCTCGCAGCACGTGGCCAGCAGCATCAGGCACACCCCTGCTGCCTTGCAGGGGTTCCAGTCGTCGTCGTCGTCGTTCTCATCCTGCAAAAAAAAAAAAAAAAATCCTGGAGTGTTAACTTCGATCTTTTTTTTTTTTTGTGGGTTTGAGATTTGTATTAAGGGTTGGTGAGGTCTCTTCATCTCTTCATCTTTATTTTATCGCCTTCTCTTCAAGTAGGGAGATAAAATAATTTGTTTTCTAGCTTGGGAGCAAGGATAATCACACAAGTTATAAGAGCATATTCTGTCAGGAATAGAGGGATTCACCAAATCTCTCTAAAAAATACAAATCTCGGGAAACACAGCTCCAATAAATCTCTGAACTGTTTAACAGGCCTCAAAAATTCCAGGGATTGAGAGCTCAGATGAGGCAGAGGCTGTGGAATATTGGGTTTAATATCTCAAATATTCTGTCAGTAGAGGGAATCACCAAACCTCTCTGGAAAGCACAAATCTCAGGAAACACAGCCACGTTTTCTAAATTTCTAATAAATCCACAGAAGTGTTTAACAGGCCTCAAAAATTCCAGGGATTGGGAGCTCAGATGAGGCAGGGGCTGTGGAATATTGGGTTTAATGTCTCAAATATTCTGTCAGGAGTACAGGGAATCACCAAACCTCTCTGGAAAGCACAAATCTCGGTAAACACAGCTCCAATAAATCCACAAAGTGTTTAACAGGCCTCAAAAATCCCAGGGATTGGGAGCCCACATGAGGCAGTGGAATATTGGGCTTAATATCCCAAATAGGAATAGAGGGAATCACCAAACCTCTCTGGAAAATAAAACTCCTGGAAAACACAGCTCAAATAAATCCCTGGAAGTGTTTAACAGGCCTCAAAAATTCCAGGGATTGGGAGCCCACATGATGCAGGGGCTGTGGAATATTGGGTTTAAATCCCAAATATTCCAAATAGGAATAGAGGGAATCACCAAACCTCTCTGGAAACGACAAATCCTGGGAAGCACAGCTTTAATAAATCCATGGAACTGTTTAACACGGAATAAACAAATACAGGCCTCAAAAATCCCTGGAATTGGAGCTCAGATGAGGCAGGGGCTGTGAGAATATTGTGTTTAAAATCCAAATATTCCCAACAGGAAAACAGGGAATCACCAAACCTCCTTGAAAACCAAAAATCCTGAGAAGCACAGTGCCCATAAATACCTAAAGTGTTTAACAGGGAGTAAACAAATACAGGCCTCAAAAATCTCTGGAATTGGGAACTCAGATGAGACAGAGGCTGTGGAATATTGGGTTTAAATCCCAAATATTCCCAATAGGAAAACAGGGAATCACCAAACCTCTCTGGAAACGACAAATCCTGGGAAGCACAGTTTTAATAAATCCATGGAACTGTTTAACACGGAATAAACAAATACAGGCCTCAAAAATCCCTGGAATTGGAGCTCAGATGAGGCAGGGGCTGTGAGAATATTGTGTTTAAAATCCAAATATTCCCAACAGGAAAACAGGGAATCACCAAACCTCCTTGAAAACCAAAAATCCTGAGAAGCACAGTGCCCATAAATACCTAAAGTGTTTAACAGGGAGTAAACAAATACAGGCCTCAAAAATCTCTGGAATTGGGAACTCAGATGAGACAGAGGCTGTGGAATATTGGGTTTAAATCCCAAATATTCCCAATAGGAAAACAGGGAATCACCAAACCTCTCTGGAAACCACAAATCCTGGGAAGAACAGCTCCAATAAGTTCCTAAAGTGTCTAAAAGGGCCTAAGGCCTCAAAAATCCCAGGAACTGGAGCCCACATGATGCAGGGGCTGTGGGATATTGGGTTTAAATCCCAAATATTCCCAATAGGAAAACAGGGAATCACCAAACCTCTCTGGAAAGCACAAATCCTGGGAAGAACAGCTCCAATAAGTTCCTAAAGTGTCTAAAAGGGCCTAAGGCCTCAAAAATCCCAGGAACTGGAGCCCACATGATGCAGGGGCTGTGGGATATTGGGTTTAAATCCCAAATATTCCCAACAGGAAAACAGGGAATCACCAAACCTCTCTGAAAACCACAAATCCGGGGAATCACAGCTCCAATAAATCCCTGAAAGTGTTTAACAGGGCCTAAGGCCTCAAACATCCCAGGAACTGGAGCCCACATGATGCAGGGGCTGTGGGTTATTGGGTTTAAATCCCAAATATTCCAAATAAGAACAGAGGGAATCACCAAACCTCTCTGGAAGCCACAAATCCTGGGATGTGATCAGGGAAAAAGGAGGCAAGTCCCAGTCTCAGCCCAAAAATTGCTGCATCACTGGCTCAGAGTGGTGCATGAAAGCTCATCACAGACCAGGGACCTCCTGAGGCAGTTTGGGGATCCAAGGAATCCAAAACCCAATTCCCAAAGGGGCAGGAAGAGCTCCTGAGCTGCAATTCCCTCAGGGAAGGGGGAACTCACCTGTTTTGTTAAGGTCTGGGTTAGAATAGGGACCAAATATTGCAGAGCCCCCTTGGCATAGAACTTGCTGGTGTGCTCTGGGGGCCGTCCTTGTTCTGCTGCCTGAGAAAAGAAAGGTGAAAAGTTTATTTTCATCAGTATTTTTATCTGTTTCTATATAATTTTAACTTTTTTCAGCATTAAGAGGCTGAATGATGAACTCCAGGAGGCACAAATTCCCTTTTTTCCCCCCCCCTCATCCCCAACAGGAATTCTGAGTTGCCTCAAGGGCACTTTGCACCGAGTTAAATATTCCAAAATCCACTTTAAATATTCCAAAATCCACTTTAATTCCCCATCCCTCCTCACAGGGCACAATTATCCCCATTTTCACTTGGCTGTCAGGTGTAATTACCAAGTGACCCCGAGGTGAAGGAGCAAAAGGTTGGGAGCAAATAAACCCCACCCCACTGCTGCTGCCTGTCCTTTTATCCTTGATTTTCTATTTTTTTTTTGGAAATCCAAGCACAAATATAGATTTAGCTGCTTTAAAAAATGGATGTGATTCATGCAGAGCCCTTCAAAGTTTCAGCTGTTATTGATCTCCACAGATAATTTCTGCAAACAGCATCTGCATGCAGAACAAATTCCTCAAATTCCTCTCCAGCCCCAGCCATTCCAAAGGATAATTACTTTTATTTCATCCAGAATTCCAGATTTAAATCATGGATTTTAGGGAATGTGAGTCACCTTTTGGAAAAAAAAAACCCTCATGGCTGTGGCAGACCCCAAAATTCAAGGGTGCACCCAAAACCAGCAGGGAATTAAAAGATCTGCTCTTAATTCCATGGGATAATTACTTTTATTTCATCCAGAATTTCAGATTTGACTCATAAATTATGGATTTTAGGGAATGTGAGCTTTATTTCATCCAGAATTCCAGATTTAAATCATGGATTTTAGGGAATGTGAGCCACCTTTTGGCATAAAGCTCCTCATGGCTGTGGCAGACCCCAAAATTTTGGATATTATTTCATGAATCCCATGGATTATTTCCAGGAAAAACATGGGAGAGCCCTGGAATAGGAGCTGCAGGTGGATTTAGGTGGAAATATGGAATAAGAGAGGTAAAATTGGGTTATTTGAACAAAAACCACCAGGCTGGAGATGGCTGGGAATGGAGGGGATTTAAGGTCCTTCCAACCCAAACCATGCCAGGATTTTGGGATTTACAGGAATTCCAAATGCAGAGTCAGCTAAAAAATCCCAATTTACCTGGGGGAGCAGAACCTGGGCCAGCACCAAGTGAGGAGTAAAAACTCCTCCCAAAGGAGGAGCCAGAAAGTCACAAATGAGGAACTAAAAACTCAACTCCCAAATGAGCTAAAAACACCCAAAAGAGGAGCCAAAAACTCAAATCTCAAATGAGCTAAAAAGCCCAAAAGGAGGAGCCAAAAACTCAAATCCCAAATGAGCTAAAAAGTCCAAAAGGAGGAGCTGAAAACTCCCAAGTGAAGAATTCAAAATTCCAAAATGAAGAATTCAAAAGCCCCAATGGAGGAGCCAAAAAATCCCAAAAGAGGAGCCAAAAACTCCCAAAGGAGGAGCAGCTCCCAAATGAGCCAAAAATTCCCAAAGGAGGAGCCAAAAGCTCCCAAAAAAAGGAGCCAAAATCCCTTTTAGGACTTTTCACTTGGTGCTGTGACCCCAAAACCACCCGGGAATTTCCCCATTTCCCCCTGGAACAGCAGGAGGAGCTCCCAGGGTGGCCCAAGCCAGGAATTCCAGCATTCCCAGGGAATCCCAGCATTCCTGGGAATCCCAGCATTCCTGGGGTGGCCAAAGCCAGGAATTCCAGCATTCCCAGGGGAATTCCAGCATTCCCAGGGGCACCAAACCCAGGAATTCCAGCATTCCCAAGGAGCTGCAGCACTCCCAGGGGAATTCCAGCATTCCCAGGGAATTCCAGCACTCCCAGGGATTCCAGCATTCCCAGGAACCCCAGCATTCCCAGGGGAATTCCAGCATTCCCGGGAATTCCAGCATTCCCAGGAATTCCAGCACTCCCAGAGGAATTCCAGAACTCCCAGGAATTGCAGCATTCCCAGGATCTGAAGCATTCCCATGGATTCCAGCATTCCCAGGGGAATTCCAGCACTCCCAGGAACTGCAGCACTCCCAGGGTGACCAAACCCAAGGAACCCCAGCATTCCCAAGGATTCCAGCATTCCAATGGATTCCAGCATTCCCAGGGATTCCAGCATTCCCAGAGGGATTCCAGCATTCCCAGGGAATTCCAGCACTCCCAGGGATTCCAGCATTCCCAGGAACCCCAGCATTCCCAGGGGAATTCCAGCATTCCCGGGAATTCCAGCATTCCCAGGAATTCCAGCACTCCCAGAGGAATTCCAGAANAGGGATTCCAGCATTCCCAGGGATTCCAGCATTCCAATGGAACCCCAGCATTCCCAGGGGAATTCCAGCATTCCCAGGAACCCCAGCATTCCCAGGAACCCCAGCACTGCCAGAGGAATTCCAGCATTCCCAGGGGAACCCC
>WBNO01005449.1:903759-929127 GCA_013400575.1 Peucedramus taeniatus | reverse complement strand
GCGGGCCGCGGAGCCTGCCCACTGACCCCGGCCCTCGACACGCGGCTCCGCTCCCGGCCTGGGGCCGCTTTCCAGCTCCCGCCCGGCCCAGGGCAGGGGGACAGGCCCGCTGCCCTTCCTGATTTGTGGTCAGGAACGACACAGGCGTCGGATCTCGTATTTACTGCCCAAAGAATTCAAAAACCAGTGTGGAGATGAATTACAGTCAGTGAGGTTGGAAAGGACCGCGCAGATCACCGTGCCCAACCTGTGGCCGAGCAGCATCTTGTAACTCGCATCGTTTCACCGAGTGCCCCGTGCAGTCTTCCCTCAGACACCTGCGGGGACAGCGCCTCCCGCGACTCCCCGGGCAGCCCGTTCCGCGATGGAGCCTGGCTGCCTGCAGCCCCAAGGCACACATGCCAGCCTGCCTGCGCTTCTTCGCCTAAACCTTGTTCGGGGTCAGTGCCGCGTATGAGCCAGGAGTCTTCACAGATTGTTCTGCTCATCAAAGCAGGGCAGTTGCTGCAAGTTCAGGAGTTAAAGGGTTCCTCATGTCACTCTGTAGCACCTTCCCACAGCTGCCATTGTCCCTTCAAGCAGGCTCAGCTAAAGCTGTAAAAAGGTTTCCTGATCTAGACACTATTTTCTCAGGCAATGCATATGACATGCTTGACAAACAATAAATTTAATAAATAATATTCTAATCCTAGGCCCAAAATCCCAGCTCAGTACCTAGTGGCACTGGCAGGAAGTTCACAGAGTCCCATAGATGTCAGTTCAAAAGCTGAATTGTATCACTGCAGAAATTTGGTCTTGCTCTTCATAAGGCTAATTCACATTTTCATGTGGCTTTTTATGGCTGATATTTTCCCCACCTCTAACTGATAAAAATACACCCAAAAAACAGTGTACCTTTTACAGCATTTTTGAACACTTGTATTTAAAATGATCTTTTATGCTGGATTGGAATCACACAGCTGTGAAAAATCTCAAAGGTAGAAAATGAATGACATAATAGGAGTTAAATCACAAAATCATCCTTGAGGCTGGCCAGGGTCAGCTTCTAGGGATTTGCACCTGAAGGGCAGAAAAACTGTACCACACCATCATAATCTTCATGTGTGGAAGAACTCAATTGATGAAAGAGCTTACTTCAAGATTTTTTTTTCATGCCTGATCCACGCTAAATACATTTATTTATTTATTTAAAATTCTTGGCACCAATTGTTTAAGTTCAGAGACTTGCTCCTCAAATAGAATCCACACAGGAAGCAGTTTGAAACAATGTCAGTGCACATTTTTATTGCAATGAAAACAGAGGGCAATGACTAACAATTACTACAGCTTCATATAATTATTAGCAGATCCAACAAGTCAGCTGAGGATCCAAAGTTGCACAGAGAGACCCCAGTAAAGGTGACAGAGGTGACAGATGAGGCACAGGGCGATGACCCCACCAGTGAGAACAACCCAGCCAGGGCTTCCCTCATTTCCACTATGCTCAGACTCCATAAGGCCTTATAACAACATCACATAATTTTAAGAAGGACATTCCACTCCCCTGAAAGATTATTAAATCTGCTGCAAAAAATACTAAAGTGTGATGCTAGCTCGAGAACAATGGTTTAAGTAAGAAAAATGAGATTGGTTAAAACATGGTATTTTAAAAAACACTGTACTTTTTCTTATTTAAAAAAGGAAAAACAGGTTTTAAGATACTGAAAGGTTCAAGAGTACAAAAATATTTACCTTTTAGAAATACCCAAGCCCACAATCAAATAAAATAAGTTTCAAAATAACAATCTTCATAAAAATATGGCCACCTATATTTAACTCAAGTCCTCAAACCTGTCCTATGCTGATAAAAAGGCTTTCTTGAGAAATTTAGTTACATCTAAACAGTACTTCTTTAGATTAACTCTGTAAAAGCAAAATTAAATACTGCTGTTATTAGAGAAATTGATTGAGAAGGGATGAGAAGATCAGGAGTCACAGGTTCCCTCATGCCATGTTACATTTATGGCAAAAGCATAAATTGCAGGAAATTAAAAATAGTATTTCAAATCCCAAAAGCAGCTTGAGTTAATTGCACAAGTTCCTTGCATTTGTTTATAAAGCTTAGTATTTGTGCTTGAACTTCAGGGAGAGGCTCATTCTTGTGTCAAGAGCCAGCACAAGACAACCTACCCTGAACTCATGCATTAGAGATGAGACACTGTGCTTTTGTTAGCCCTTACAGAAGGTGAATCAGGGCTAATTGTTATTTATAGAGGATAAAAATCAGTCTACCAGGTCTGACAGACTCTAAGTGACCAAGAAGTGCACATACAGCCAATAAATACAAAAATAAGAGGAACTACACTCTTCAAACAATGTAGTGTTCATAAAACAGTAGTAGCACAACTCTGAGCTCTACATTTATCTTCATCCAATCTAGTTTTGCTGAACTTTAAAAAAACCCAAAAAACCAAACATACATAATCTTGTAGGATTTGAAAAACAAAACACTGGTTTTGTTGGTGTTTGGGGTTTTTATTATAAAAACCCCTTGGTCCCAAATTAGTCCTTTTGAATTTTTAGTAGCTGCAGGTGAGCATATCCAGTACAGAAAATCAGATTTTTGTGAGCATCAAATTGCCTTTAAGTTTGTAAATTCTACAAAGGTTTTGTGAAAGCTTTTGAAACTGCAGTGAGTGTTCTCTGAAGGTGCAGAACAAAGTGGTATATATTCAAAGGAGAAATTAAATACTTGGGGAAAAAAGAAAAAACAACACCCCAAGAGAGCTAAAAAACTGCTTACGCCCATATACCACAAAAAACCTGAAAGCTACAACTGCATGGCACATTGGGACAGGATCATGGACTTGCTACAGCTCACTTTTCTGTTGAAAGTACCAGAAAGTCAGCAAATTATAGTCCTTACTCAGTGCTCAAGATTTTCCCCCTTCCCCAAAGACACTGAAGATTCACAAAGCTGAGGGTTTTGGGTGGGCTCAGGCTTTATGAAAAAGCAGCAGCTTTTACAGGAACAGGGGGATCCCAGGTCCTGGGAAAAGCAAGTGACATTTAAAGCCACTCTGATGGTATGTTTAAAACCCATGTCCTTAAAGGGAAATCTATGTCTGCTCTGCTACAAGTGAATTTTGACTCCACTTAGTCTATGGGCTTTGGTCACAGATTTGAAAGGAGGCCAGGATCTTTCTTTCAGATTTTAAAAGGCAGACACCCAGCTCCCCTTCCTCCAGTCAATACACAAAGTGAGAAAACCCCCCAGCATTAGGTTTGCTATTTTTTTTTCCCCTTTCAGCAGCTTTTATTGAGTACCTGACTGCCTGGAGTCACTGCTGTATTATTTCTAAGGCTCACTTCCAGCTTACTCCTTGACTTGTGCTCAGCACATACAGGCCCCTGTTTCTCAGCAGGGACTGTGTCTGCTGACAAACTCCAGGGAACAGGACACTGAATTACAGACTGAGAGTCCTACAGGAGCAGACAGCATCTGGTCAGTACACTATGCAATTTGGGGACAGCAGCACAGGGGATAACAACTAAGGTGCAGGAGCTGTTGGGTTTTGTTCATTTTCCTCTGGCAGCAAATGCATTTTGAGATGATTTTGTTCTTCTTTCAGCCCCTCTGAGAGGTGTGTCTTTCTTCACAAAGGTGTCATCAGACTTTTAGGACTCTCCTTGGAACTCCTAATGCCAGTGGTTTGTTGCTCATTTCTGAAACTGAAAGCAAGTAAAAGACTGAGAACGTTTTCCAAGGTGTCATCAGACACTTCCCTCTCCTACAAGCACCACTACAATAACCATGTTACACTGCTAATATAAACATTAGATGAAATATAATGTTCTGTACAGTGTGCCTTGCTGGATGGCAGCAGCAGTGCAGCAAACAACGCTTGGAACTTGAACATCATTCAGCAACTATAATTCAGTTACTTCAGGCTGTTGATCCAAGCAGTCTCTGAGGGAAATCTGGTTTGACTCTAGGATTTCTAGCTACAGTTTGTCAACTGCAAAGCTGAAAAGCCACATGTGAGACATGCAAGAAGTCCCTAATTGTGATAAAGAGCAACATGTCCTTTCTCAAGGAACCTGGTCTAGGAATTTTTCTTTTTCTGAAAGCATAATGACAGCTCCTTATAATGAACAGGAATTAGATACAGGGAATTCTAGCTTTTTCAAGCTAATATTGCTTACAGGGGCTAGTTCTGCTCCAATACCAGTTCTCACTGAGCTGAATGGTGGCTATGAAGCTGCTCTTTGGTTAATTCAGTTTCCCTTTGCTGCTCTAAGAATTTTTTCCTCACACTGTAGTGGATGTGCATAGATCTGAGTGGAAATGTTTGCTTGGGGTACCCTAAATAGCAATGTTAGTGGGACAAGAGAACTGTCCTTGCTTATGGCTAAATCATATAAACCAGAGGAAAAGCTGTCCTGGCCTGTCTCTGGCTGCCCAGGAAGAGGCTAAAATGTTAAAATCTTCTGTTTAATTTAGAATAGTACCTTAAGAACTCACACTGGAAGAATGAGGGGTCTCATAATGCATATAATCCTACTAAATAAATAGTTTAAAGGAATAGTTTCAATAAAGAGCTGAGGAGAGTAAATGATAAAACAGGATGGAAAGTGTCTGGAGATCTGAAGCAACAGCCTCAAGGTGCTATGAAGGTCAGCCTTGCTTTGCCAGCACACATCAGCTCTCAGGTTTAGATGTTCTGGAGAAATTGTATGATGTCATTGTCTGTCAAATTAACAACCCCAAAGAAAACAATCTGAAGGGTCTTTGAAAGCTTTGAAGTTTTGCAGTGGACCTGAAGAAACATGTTTCCTGATTGTGAAAAGGGACTGTGTTCTAAAATCTTGTGAAGCGTGGGATGAATGAAAGCAGCCTTACCATTTCACCTTCAGCATCTGCTCAAAGCTCTCAGGCAGTGGATTGCCAAAGCTCTCTGGGAGAAACAGGGTCAGGATCCCAATCAGCACAGTCAGGCTTCCCATCAGGATATATGGTAGGAATCTGTCATAGGCACCTGGCAGAACACAGAACATTCCAACAGTACTTATTGTCCACAACTGACAAACCCACATGTAGAGTTTATATTCCAGCAGCTGCTGTAGTGCAGAATTAACTTAGAATAATTAGCTGAAAGATTCATCAATATCAAAGGTGAATCCAAAGCTGAATTACATCTATTACCTGCCAGCAGTCAAAGGGACTTTTCAATTTTAAAGCTTCAACATGTGCTCTTGGATGGCCACACCTACCATAATTTCAGGCCAACCCCCACATTTGTGTAGCAGCTAAAAGTTTGGGTAGTTTGTTTGGGGTTTGTTTTTGTTTGTTTGGGGATTTTTTTATATTTTCAACTGGGATAATCAACATCTTTGCAAGGCAATAGATCTGTTGGAGCCTTCGGTACCACACTGTCATCAGTAAAATTGTTTGTAAGCAGTGAAGCACTAATCACTGCCTGAGATCATGTACCCTGCTGGGCTGATGCAAAAGAAGGGAAGAGAGTAAGTCAGCTGAACAGGTCAGTTACAGGCTAACAGCTCATTAATGGGGAAATGCTTTAAAGCCTTCCTTACAGCAAAGGGAGAGAACATCAGGCTTCCTGAGACACACATGAGGCTCTGACCTTAATCTACTCAGAAAATTATTTTGGACTAGAATGCAGCAGCCTTTGCCAGCAGCCTCAAGCTGGCACACAACTGTTTAGGCAGGATGCAAGATCCTCAAGTCACAACAGCACAGCAATGAAAAGGTCTTTCAGAAAAGGGGTTAGGTGGGAGTTAAAGCATTAAAGATAGAGAAAGTATCAAACTGGACTTGACAGCTTTATTTTATAGCTGGGATAAAGCAATATGCTTTATAATGTATGGAATAAACCCAGATTAAAGAGAGGATCTCTGGGTATGTCTCACAGAGCAGAAGTTTGTGATCTGATCTCCTCTGTGTTTTTGAGCTGGATGAACTGCAAGGTCCTAATTTAGCTGTAGCAAATAGCAGCAGCTGAAGAGTTTCTCCTTAAACCTCTTAAAGTTTAATAAACTATTTTGATGTCTGGAACAAGATTTTTTAAAGACTGAGCCTATGGATACCTGGGAGAAAAAAACCCCACAAACACACAAAAAACAATCGGTAAAAAAGTTATTTTGTCTACATTTCTCGCTTAGTGCTGCAATGGAGACTGAAGACCTTGGAAAGAGTCACAGTCCTGCTGATCCTTTTACTTCACATTTGCACTGTACAAGTATGAAACTAACACAAGGTATTTTCATCATTTTTGGTACAGTGTGTTCCAGTTACACTGGAATGCAGAGGTAAGTCAACACTGATTAGCTACAGATAATCATCTCCTCTGCACTTTCCTGGCATGGAGAATCAGCACTAACCCCTCAGCAGTACACCACCAATGTTTTGTCAGAGCCATCAAAGTCAAGCTCATGTTGTACCAAAGATCTCAGCAGGAAGCAAAGCTCATTAGGGACAGAGAGAATTGACATGGGTCCAGTGATGGCAGAAGGAAATAAATCATGTGTGAATGAAAGAAAGAGGAGATTGAGCACCCCAGACTGAGCAGGAGGTATTCACTTTCACCCTTAGTCCCCTAACCTCTATTACTCTTTCTTGTCTGCAACATGAGGAATGTGTATTTTATGTATTAAACAAAAAACCAAACCAAGCCAAAAATATTTGTCAGTTAATATACGCACAGCACTCAGAATGTGATGGCATTGAGTGTCAAAGAAAGCCTATGAGGAAATTAATAATTCTGCTTACAGAAATATGGAGCAATAAGAAAAAGCAAAATGAAAGAAAGCTGAGATGATTGGCTTAGAAANAAAAAAAAAAAAAATTAAAAACCTCACTTTAAGTAAACACACTTTCATGCTACTTAACCTGTATGTTTTCCATGTATTACTTTAAAGAGCACAAATCCTGGGAATGTTTGGATTCCCACCTGGTTTATCTCCCAAAATACCCACCTCAGGATGCACAGGGACAGTACCATGCAATGAATTTCCTACTGCTATGTTTCCTTACTTGCAAGATCACTTCTTGTCACATTCTCCTGGGAAACTAACTGGCATCCCAAGATGCGATTATCATTTCAGCCACTCTGCCTGCAGTTTATAAGCATCATCATTGTATTGGACCAGCTCTAACCCACTTCACTGATACATGAATGGTCCCTAAAGGAATGAAGTGCCTGATCCTTCTGTGAAGCCCAGGGAGCTCCACTTGATTTCTACCATGTGAACTCACACCCAAGGTGAGAGAAGGAAAAGACAACAAGTGAAGGGACTTAAAGCTGAGCCTGCACTGCAGAAGCTCAGACAACTTCTCTGGGCAGTTGAGTGGTGCAAGGCACGAAGAACGAGCTCTCACCCAGGTAAACAAAGTAAGGAGCAATGATGCTGCCCAGCCTGGAGGCCGTGGAATTGGCTCCGATTGCCATGTTCCGCACTAGCGTTGGGTACAGCTCCGCATTGTAGACATAAAGCATTGAAAATGCAGCTGTGATGCCAAACTTCCCAAGCATCACCAGTCCAACAGAGAGGACGTTAAGTTCTGGAGGAGAAAAAATAAAATCAAGGTGAATAAACATCACCCTGTGCTTATTACTTGTATTACTTCTACATCCAAAAGACTATTGCTGTGTTTTTCCAAAAGGTCATGAGTTTGGTGCTTTAGGTTTTTTTAATTATACAAAGTATTAATCCCATCCCTAGATGACTCCAAACTCCTCACTAAGCATAATGTAGATGCTCAGGTTGTTTTGTATTTTTCAGATTTTGGTTGTCTTCAAATAAAACTGCATTCCTGAAATGGAACAAAACTCTGGATAACACAGCAATAAACCAGAAGCTTGAACCCACCCCTTTTTCACAAAATCCTGTGAAGATTTACACACAGTAAAATCTGGATGCAGGTTTTTGTAGCCTGGAAGCACAACCAGATAAATCACAGTACACTTTTTGCTTTCATTTTAGAAGTTGCTTTCCCCTGAACTATATAAAGCTCAGTAATTTGACACAATAAATGAGAGTCGAGTGTGACTCAGCACATACAAATGCAAAAAAAAAACAAGTAAGGCTGCAAGGGATCAACATAAACTTGACCTCAAATTCTAAATTTGATCCTGGTTTCCAGTAATTTTGCAGAACTATTACACAGTACCATAACATATTTTGAATATTTTATATACTGAAGTCACATATTTAACTCTGTACCTGCAGGAACCAGCTGAATGAAGAGGACAACACTTCCCCCTAAAAACAAGGTGCCAGATAAGGAGTAGCGCCGTGGGAGGGAGCGGAGGAGAAGCCAGGCGATCACATACGCTGGAACTTCAATAACAGCTGAGAGGAAACAGTTGAGGTAGGCATTTCCATGCCAGTCTGGAGTGCTGAGGGACAAGCCAAAGTAACCAACTGATGTGAAAAACCTGAGAAAAGCAATAAAACCAAATTATTCCAGAAACAGCAGTCTCTGAACGCCTCCAGTGTTGCTTCAGATGTTGTTACAAAAATAGAATACAGCAAAGCACTGCCACAGGCATTGTGGCTTAAAAAAGTCTCAGTGGCAACCCCCTCTTTCTAATTCTGTCATCCCATTCAGTGATCATATCCACAGCAGCTTGAAGACACCTCAGATTTCTCTGTCCTTCCTGCATACTCTACACCAAGTAAAAAGCTTTGTGGAAGTTGTTCACAAAAGGCTTTTTGCTGCAATGGACTCAATAACACAATGACATTCTTGCAAGATTCCCAAGCCAACTACATTCCTACTTGTAGCTAGTGTCAGGATCTCCCACCCTCAGCAGTTCCATTATATTTTATTTAATCTTCACAGAGAGTTGGATGTTCAGGTTTCAGATCTCAGGAGTGCCTTACCAAACGTGCTAGCCAGTTCCTTTCTGCTGGGGCAAACATGGACAGAAAAGAGTTCTGGTTTGTCTATATGGCATTATTGGGTCCTCATTTCTCGTGGCTGCCCAGGCAGGGACCGGGATCTCACTGAGATAGGCACAGTACAGAAATAGAAAAAAAATGCTGGCCATGGGTCTGGCTCTTGTTATCTTACTGAGTTGCTGCCTTTGCTTCAAGAAGAACATTTCTCTTCAAACAGAGATTACAGAGATGGGGAGCATTAAAAAAAAAAAAAAAAAAAAAAAAAAAAAAGCAACGTACTTAAAAATACAGAAGTTACATATAGTTTCTTAACTATTTGGTATCTGAGTCAAGGCTGTCTCCACATTCTTGTGTATTAATGCAGTGTGGGTATAAGGACACTGAGGGCCATGTACCAGCCAAGGACCACTGGAGCTGGGCTCTGAGGCTCAGACTTATTATCTAAACCTGTGGCATGTACCCTCAAATCAGAAACTGTTCTATTGCCTGGGTACTTTAGGAATACACATTTCCTTACCACAAAAGTAATGACATAATAGTAATAGTTGCAATGTTTCGGGTTCGAAATAGGTCCAGAAGGATAGCCTTCTGCTGCTGCTGAGGCTTCGAATCCTGCATCTGAAGGAAAAAGGAAAACAAAACCAAAAAAATTCCCACACACCTAAGAGCATAACAACCTCTGCTACCCACAGTCCAGGCAGTTATGAAGTTATGATTATCAGGGGATAAGTGGTCAGCCCAAGGGCCACTTCTGCACCAGGGAGCACAGTCCTCAGGTGGAGCTTGTCTTTGCACCCAGCTGTACTCATGGGAGTTTCCACTGCACCACGAAGATTAATTAGGAAGGAGCATCAGCTGACCAGACAGATGAGTTAAGGTTTCCTTAAGGCTCTCTTTTCAGAAGTAACCTCAGTACCAGAGGCATTTTTCTGTCCGTTCTCTGCACTGTCCATTCAACTCTCTTAAACCTTCATAAGTGATGTGAAATGAATGTAGGAAATCAGCCACTTTTGCTGCCTGCCAGCACCCTGACAGGGGGTGGAACAGATGAGAAAGGTTGGTGAGGCCAGGACACATCATAAGAGCATCCACCACCTCACATTGGAGATGGAGGGTCTTTGAGGCTTGAAGCAGCAATCTTCTGGGTGGTATTAGGGTGCCTTTCTGTCTGCACACTTTGCCCTTGTTAGGACAAAGCCAGACCTTGTGGCCAGGCTTCCCCCAGGCCCAAAGAACAAACCACCCTGCTTCTCCCTACAGGACTATCCAGGAGATACCCTTTCCTCAGAATAGATGATAGACACTCCATGGAAACTTTCTATTAATGTTTGAAAAATACTTCCAACATGAGACTTAGCATGCAGACATCTTCCTCAGGCTTTTTTGGACAGACACCTTGGCACACAAAATTTCCACGAAGCAGGTGAGTGTCTTCTTGTTTTAAGAAAATATGCAGGAATGATAAAATGCTGCAATCCCAAAAAGTCATCCCCAGTTTGAAAGACATCTGAGGCCTGGCTGTGAAGTGGTTTTCCATGGCTGGTGTAGAATGATCTTCATATAATTGGAACACACACTTCAATTTACACTAAGACTTCCACTTGGGAAAGAGATCTTCAGCCAAAATATAAGTGTGCCAGTCAAGTGACAGATCCTGCCCAGGGGAGGGGTAGCTCACAGCATCTTTGTCCTGCAGACACTGCAGAGGAGCACATGGTGCTTTGCTTTCTGCTCTCTCTGCCACAAAAAGCAGGTGGCAGTATAAGGCAGTAGAGGAAGATCCAGCCTACAGACACAGGGTCACTGCTGAGCAGGGCTGGAAGAGTCTTTGCACAAGAAAAATGTGCCTCTGTGAGGAGCTCCAGTGAGGGCAGAGCCAGTAGAAGGTGAGATGAGCACAGGAACCAGCCATGCCACTGTGGCTGTGCTGCTCCCTGGCTTGCTGGGCTGCCAGGTTTGCACTAGACTTTCTTCTTTTAACCAAAAGATATGAAATACAGAAAAAACACAGTTTTGAAGAAGAGCTTGATGTTCTTCACTGTCTTCACTCACATAATGGTTTTCAAGTCCCCTTGTAGCACTTGGGTACTTTGGCTGGTTTGGGCAACCTGAGGAGTCCCTCAGGCTCCAGGCAGACCCAGCTCATGTGGGTGCTGATTCAGGGTCCCCCACACAGCCCCCTGCAAAGGGCTCTTGCTAAACTGCAAACCGCTAATAGTGCACCAAACTGAAATGGACACAAACACATTCTCCTAGGGTCTTTGCAGTGCCCAAAGGATGAAGCAGTCTGGGTCACCCTTGCTTTGAAAACCACAATCAACCACTGCTGAGGAAGAGAATTTTAATGTGAAAAGCAAACAAATAAAACCTCCCTCTGGGTTCTCACTTTGATCTCGCTAACCCAGCACTTACCGCAGGCCAACAGGCACTGCCAGCCCAAGAGCTGCTGGTGGAAACCAGCTCTTTGCTGGCATTTCCCAACAAGTCAACCAGCCAAATGGGGAAGTGCCAGCGAGGTAAAGTACCAGGATGTATGGAACATACCTCTGCAGTATCGAAAAGCACAGCTGGGGCTGGAATGCCATTCATTTTTGCAGCCTTTTGGATAATAGCTTCTGCCTCCTTATATCTTCCCATGGAGATCAGCCACCGAGGAGACTCAGGAATGATCCTATAGTAAGTTTCAGAATAAATTATTCAATGTTTTCCCAAAAGTAACAAGTTATAAATAACATATTTATTGTGCCTAGGAGTTACACTCGGATCTCGTATATTGCTTGCAGCAGGAGACAGCCAGCACAGAAGCATGTGGGCAATGTAATTCAAATATATGGGACCTATTATCATGCTAAAGTAGATGCTTTGTCCTCAGTGGTTGTTTTTTAAGGAATAATTAATGTCCACCAGATGTCACCAGATAGACAGAAAGGATGGGGTTAGCTTAGCCAGTGTGAATCAAAAATATTATTAGGAAGCTGCACACAATGTGGAGATGCTTTAAATATGCACAGCGTGTATTTAAAGGTTCTGTGTCATAGGAATCTTATATACAAACCTCACCATGTTACCACAGCTCTGAGGCAGATTCTCCTGGGCAGGGGCAGGTGTTGATGTGTGGGAACAAGTGTCCCCTTGCAGAGTTGATGACATTTTCTAATCAATTACAGGCACATGTTGAATGAATTAACACCAAACACAGGACAGAAAACTTTAACTTTCCTTAACTAAATCCTTTGGTCTTAATAGATGTTATCTTGCTCCTTTTAGCCAGCAGCACTTTTTCCTCTCTTTGGAAAAAGGCAGGTCAGGCACCCCTTTTCTGATGTGCCCTAAAGACTGACTCAAAGCCAGGTCAATAATTACAAACATCAGATGATTTATATCTGATCATTAATCACTAATGGGACTTTCTGTAAGATGAGCTGCTTCCACTGCTCTTCTTACTGGGGAAGCTGAGGATCTTGAGACTGCAGAGATAATGCAGGGAACCTTCTGGAGAATTTGGAAGGAAAATGAGTAAAAGAACAAGAACTGTACAGAGCAGAGGGATGTGCAAGTCACATGGCCCATGGAAGCAGTGGGTCCACATTGCAAAATGCCAGCTATCACCAACCTGCCTTGGCAGAGCTTTGCCAGGACACCTTGATCCCCATCTATCCCCACACTGGCCCCAGACAAAGTGCCTTCAGAGGAAGTTTTTAGCATTTTTAAGTGTAAGCTTTTAAAAGGCCTGGGAATTCCGAGCCCATAGATTTCATAGCAGGACTCTGAAGCCATGCCTTGGGGACAGATTTCCTGAGCCTCACAGTGCCTGTTCTATAGCAGACATCTGAGAGGCTCCCACCCAGAACCAGCCTCCCCAGACAGCAGCTGCTTGGTGCAGAGGGAAATGCTGCTGTGATGAAGGAATTTGAAACACTTCAAGCAAAACAAGCAAACTGACCCTTAAACAGAATCAGACTGTCTTTAAAATCCAGTGGCAGCAGAGGTGGAGCTGAAAACCATTTTAAAGATTTGGTTTGAAGACTGAGGTTAAAAAAAAAGCCCAACTAACCAACAAACCATCAGCAGATACTTCTAACAGGACTGGGACAGGCAGGAGGTCTTTTCGACCGTAGAAAAGTGTTTCTAAATCACTTAACTGTTATAAAGATACTAATTGCTCACTTACAGATATAACTTTTTCAAGACAGCAAAAAGAAAGGAGTTCCGTGAATAATATGATTTTTTCTGTTGTGAATTATTCTTAATTTAAGAGTGTGAGTGATACCTTGCTTTTCCTTTCCTATTTTCAAACACCTGTCCCTTCAGAAATCAGCAGATGCCCAAGGCAACAAGCAAACAGGGCTATCTGCCCTTCTTCAGTGCTTCTGTCCAGCTAAAAAGAGCAGGGCTTCAAGTACACAGCACCAACGAGGCTCTCTAGGTAGTTACTCGATTTAAAATTTGCAAGAAAAACCCTAACAAACAATGCCCCCTCAAGGCAAAGCCTTCTCACACGGCGGATTGAAGGGTTCCCCTCCTCCCTGACCCTCTGCACTACCCAGCACAAAGAGCATGAGGCGGGAGGAGAGGTGGGAAGCGTGGCCTCGGCATGGACTCACCACCAGAGCGGGATGCAGAACAGCCCCGGGACAGTGAGCGCCAGCAGCAGCATCCGCCAGTCTCTGATGAAGTAAGCAAACAGTGGCAGCAACATGTAGCCAATTGCAAAAAATATGCAAACTCCTAATGTAGAGAATAGAATACGAACTGATTTGCCAAGAATTTCTGTGCCTGTTTAAAACAAGGGAGGTTGGATTAGCATTTTAACTCTTTGTTTTCAAGCATGACTAAATACTTTATTGCATTTACAAACAAACAAAAAAAAAAAGCTAAACAATCTTAGAAAAGAGCAGCACAGCACAGACACGCCTGTACAGAAAAGCTGCTGGGAGTGTTGGGAACCTTCAGATAAAGAAGCTACTTCTGTTTGCTTTGATTAATGCATTGGCAGACAGAGATAAGGACAGGCGTGGGGGATGGCTGGCAGACTTCCAGGAGCCTTCCCCACTTGCTCACCTAGGACACATCCTGCTCCCTCACTTAACCCATCCGGATTTAAGATGCAATTCACTGCTGGCCACTTCTGAAAGAGCAAAGGTCTGAGCACAGCAGACTGGCATGGGATGGAAGGATGTGAATTTATAGTAAGGTGAGGTGGAAACAAATTTCCCACCTATTTTTGGGAATAGAAGGAAGGTTGGAATGTTGGATCAGCACATCAGGGGCTGAAGGACAGAACCAGGGAAGATGCCATCCTCTAGTAGTGTTACTGTTCCAGTAGCCAGGCAGCAGTCAGGGAAAGCATCCTACAGCCATTGCACCATGCAGCAACCTAATACTGAGTAATGAAAACTCAGACAGTTCTAAGCCTTCCATAGCACCCAAATTCATTCACAATAAAACACCCAGCCACTCCCTAAGAGAATCCAGTGAAGCCTTCAGGTCCACCTCACTTCTCCTTGAGCTCTCAGCCCCTGGTCTGCAGAGCTCTCCTTCACATCAGGAGCACGGCAAGGGCCATAACTGCCCCAGTTGGATCTGGACTCAAAACGACACTGAGTGAACTGAGGGTCACAAAATGTGCACAGTGTACTTGGGCTGTGTATCATGGCAAGAGCTCCAACATTTATTACTGCAGAGAAGAGGGAAAAAATACCCAAGACTGGAAAACCCTCCTATTTGATAGTTACATGAATTCTCATTTCAGAAACTTGGAGTAACTGAATAAAGTCACAGTAAAAAAAACCTGAAAATAAGAATTTCTGGACTAAAATGAGTGTGTGGGGATAAATGATACCATCTTCCACTTGCTCTTGTTTAGAGGGACTTTCTTGGTAGAGGTCTGATACTTGAAACATTGTTTTAAACCTGTTAAATGTTACATTATAATTTGTGTCAATTCAAAGACAGTATGAGATGAGGTCTCTCCTGCCTCTCCTCTTCCCTCACTCTCCCAGCCATGGAGTAACATGGAGCTCTTGGACAATCCCAACATGCCATCACAAACCTCTGTAGTGTTTTACAGTCCCAGAACCTGAATACAACAGCTTTGAGCACAGAGAACAACTGAGACCTAAAGCTAAGAGAGAAATTTCACAGCATGTGGTTGAAAAACCCCTAAGGTTGACTAGAGAAGCTCACCAACAGCTCGGGAGGAATTATTTCCATGAAGGTAGGCAGAGTGCAAAGGGCAGCATGGGCCTGAAAGGAGGCTGAAACAGGGTCTGAGCTCCACATGGGGAGGCAACAGAGGTTTGGATGTTGAGAGTTTGAATGACAAGAGAAACCTGCACTGAACTTGGAAAAAAACCCACTGCACTCAGGGATGGAGGCTGCCAGGGCTGCAGCACAGCCAGGGTCAACAGGGCCTTTCTGGGTGCTGGTGTCACTGCTCCCCTCCCCAGCACAGGTCAGCCCTGCCTGCTCTTGGATGAAACAAGCAGCATCTCCAGCACATCCTGTAATCAGGGTGGGCTTTCTTAAGGAGTTACATTTCTTTTTATGGGTATAGTCTCCTATTCAGTACCTCTATCATGTGCAGCTTCCTGGAAGCTCCTGGGTTTGCCTTGCCCTAGGCAGAAGTCACAGTGCTTTTGGGGACACGCTGGCTGTGGAGTGTAGGTGGGGAAGGACCACCCTGTGTAAGTACCTCCCTCCTTGCCCATGACAGTCAGCTGATGGCTCACTTAAATGGGGAAGCTAACTCTAAGTTAGTTTAGATTAACCCTGCCCTTAGAACCAGGCTGAGGGCTGCTGGGGAATGGCCAGCACTGCTGGCAAGTGCCCCAGGAATCTGCCTCTCTGCTCCTGGGAGCCATCGCTGCTGTGGCAACTCTACAGAGGAGAGGATGGCAGAAGAGACACACAATGGGGCAAGGGCCAGCAAACAACAGCTAACCAATTAAACAAGCCTAATGGTACTGGGGGAAACCCAGTCCCCTCTCTCAAGAGAAGGACCATTTGCCCAGTGGGGTGTTCCTGGCCCTCCCTTCCAGCTTTGATGCTGCTGAGCACTGAGACAGCATCCCAATCCACATCCAGCTGTGCCCCACATTCCCTGGGGAGGTGGCAGCTAAATTCCTGCCTGATCAGAACCTGCACCTCTGTGCTACACAACACCCATGTGTTTCCACAAGGATTTTCAGCTTTACCCAGTGCTGTACTTCCCAACCTTCTCATGGCAGGCATTTACTCCTCTCCATCAGCTCCACACAGGAATTAACCTACCAGGACAGTGGGAGCAGTGGCAATTGTGACAGCAATGGCAGGAACAGTTACGATGGTGATGGCAACAAGGGATCTCCCTGCTGACAGCCTGACCTTCATCCTCCCTGTGCCAAGGCAGCAGTGACTCCTGGCTGCTTGGGGACACAATGCTGTATCCTCTTCATAGCACTGACTTCATATCATGCTCTTCTGAACTATTTTTTCCCATTATATCTCATGGGGTAGGAAAGACCAACCTTAACTAGTAATGTACAATTTTAATCTAGCTCACATTACAATCTACAAATTGTAATGTTGATGCCAGGGGTTTAAAAATGGCCATAAATATATATTTATACAGACTTTGAAGAAAGCAAATCCCAGTTTCCCCCTGAGACCTCCATCACTCATCCCCATAACTTGCCCCTGCAGTTGCCTTTCCTGAAACCCCTGTGTCCAGTGGGAGCCTCTGTGGGGTCCCCTTCCCCATGGAGTCCCTTGTTCCCTGCAGGGTCCCCAGCCAGAAACTGCAGCCATGCAGCTGCTGGGTCTTTCTTCCTACACTCCCCATAGAAAAGAAAGCAAACCTTATCTTCAAAAAAGTAGGGCTTTATCACTGATCTCAACACTGAGAGCAATGTTTTTATGGCTAATGGGGCTTTGGTACCCAGCCAGCTCCTCTGCTCTGGTCCCCCTGACACTCATTGTGCCTGGAAATTGCTGGTTTGCTCCAAGGCTTTGCACTCAGGTATGCAGTGACCTCTCTGCAAAGGGTGCAGAGGGAGGCAGGGATGAACCCAAATGCCTTCTGTATCTCAGACCTGCTGCTGCTAAGCCCTGAATGCTGCCTTGAATGACTTCTCCAAAGAGGAATGAAATGGATGTTTATTTAGACTCTTCCTGCTCTCTTCTTTTTCTCTAAACCTACAGAAGGTATAGGCTTGAAGAATCACAGAGAAAAAAAAATCATACTGGCCTAAAGTAGGAATTTTACCAGTGCAGATTTACCACTGTCTAATTAAATGATCCAGGCTCAGAGGGAAAAACAAGTAACAGTACATTAAGCAAACATTTAATCTAATGCAAATATATTCATACCCAAAATGAAGGCCACCACGTAGTTAGAGATCTGTCCCATCCCCACAATGAGAAAGACCACTGTGAACATCTCCCAGCTGGTGGAAAAGATCTGCAGGAAGCTGAAGCCAGTCTGCACAGCCATTGTCAAAAAAAGGATATTCTTCCTGCCAAACCTTTGGTAAAGAAAAAGATTATTACTGAAACAGCATGTATTTATGGTGGGGGCTAGGTAAGAGGGCACAAGGGAGAACAAATATCTAATCTCAAGTGATGCATCTTAGCACAGCCTGAAGTTCTGTTCATCTTAAATAATTTTATTTTCATATGCACTGAAAAATATTAAAACTTTCAAGACCCACGAGACAAAGAAGAAAAGCTATGAGCAGAAACTTCAGAAAGCCACTAGACAGAGCTTAAGGACACTAGGCAACAGTACAGTAGGGAGACACATGCAGACTGCAAGCCACACACCTGAAAGTGAGGAAATGATGGATTTTAGGCTACTGGCATCTATACTTTGCAACACCATTGTGCTTTGAGTGTGCTAAATAGCCTTGTCAACTGGTTTTGGTCTGAGTTGCCAGACATACTGCCCCCTTGCCCTCACCTGCTTCTCTGCATTACGATTTCGTGGCATGGTGTCCTGGAGAGGCAGGACAAGCTCAGTACAGGTTTTCATGCCTGTACTGAGTACATGCCTGTACTTCACTTGGACCTCTGTAGCAGGCACCAGGAATTGCTTAGAGACAGGCTCAGATCACAACCCTTTACTGACAAAACCCCCAAATAATCCAAGGAAGCTCATGTGGAAAGGCATGAGCCAGGCTCTCAGTGGCTGTGCTGCCACCAGGACACACACACTTCCTCAAATGCTCACACTGGGAAATGGCACCACTGGGATTTAGTGATTATCTCATCTCCCTTTCAAACAGTAACACCAACTGACTTCTGCACTGGGGCAGGAGTCAGGCGATTAAATTCAGATCACATGGAATTTAATGCTGGAGCCTTTAGGATTAAGACTCCCAGTGAGTTTTGAAATCCCTCCAGTAAGCACCCAGAGGAGGAACACTGCTACCTTATGACATCTCATTCCCAGAGAGCAGTCAGAGCAGACCTGGGATCCCACCATATGGGTATGGACACAGGGCTGAGGGCTGTATGGAGGGGGAGCAGAGATTTGCACAGGCAATGTATATTCTGCATTCAACACTTGTAAGGCTAAAACCTCAACACTGCCGAGACAATTATCAAATGCCTGTAATGATTTTTTAGTATTTATGTCTACTTAGTGAGATGCTACAACAATTGCTATCATTTTCAGGTTATCTTTTTTCTTCCTCTCATATGTCCTTACTCTATTTCCACCAAACCATCTCTCCTATGCAGAGATTCCATTCAAAGGGCAAGTTCCTACCTTGCAGCTCTAACAAGGGATTATCAGTTAATGTGCAACAAAACCCAGCATCTTTTTAACTACTAGAAAGGCTGAATAAAGAAACAAATGGGAAGTGGGTTGTGAAGGGAAACTCACTGCATCAATCTGCCAAGCAGCCACATGGGCTCCTTGTGGAGAGCAGTCCCTGGGCTCTGAAGTGCCCAAGAGAGAGAAACCCTTCACCTGGGATGGACCAGGATGGGATTTTTGAAGAAGCCAGGCCAATTACCTAATTTTGATCAGAACTCAGAGGACTGGACATTTCACTATTTTTGTCTCTTAAAACAAATCCCCCAGGTGTGCCCTGCTCTGCCCGTGGCATTACCTGTCTGAGAGCTGCCCCGAGATGAAGGAGCCGATGAGGACCCCCACAAAGAAGAGGGAGGTGGTCAGTGGGGTTTTCCAGTCGTCCTCACACACAAGGTTCCACTGCAAGAGAAAGTCCTGTGCTCAGACACAACCCCAATGCTGTGCTGAGCCTCGTCCAGCACAGGGGCTGCTGGCTGGAGACACACACATTTCCATGCAATGGAATTCTGTTTCCCCATATCCACACTTCCACCCATCACCAGCACTGTTTTCTTGGTCAAGCTCACTGTTGGAACACCCTGCTTAAAGCACAGCAAAAAGAAGGGAAAGTGATTGGCTGCCCAGGCAACTCCATGAGGCCAAAGCAGCAGCAGCAGCTGACACAGCCCCACTGCCTCTGGCCAGCAATGCCAAACCTGGTGGGAGCCCATGTGTGCAGCTCAGGGGCTGTCCTGGACCTGTTTTCAGTACAATCCTCCTACCATGTACCCATGTACTGGTGGGTACCATGTACTGGTGGGTACCAGACCCCTGGACCTGGCTCCCTATGGTCCAAGATGCTTCCACCAGTGAAACAGAGCAATGGAGAAGGGTAAAGAACCATCCCAGCTAAGGACAGCTTCCAGTTTACCTTTGCCAGCACAAAACCTGCTGCATCTCTTTAACTTCTGGGGCTGACAAAACATATACAAGAAGATGCACAGAATGAAATCTCTCTTCTTGCACTGACGTGTTACCAAATTCTGTTCCACCCCACAACCTGCACCACTCACTTGCCACCCATCACTCACAGCCTCATGACTGCAGCTGGCTGTGGCAGCAGACTTAGGACAGGAGCCAGTGTGGAAACTTCCACCTAAAACTACTCATAACCTCAGACAAGGTTTAAAAAAAAAAAGAGGCATCATGAGCCTCTGTCCACCGAAGTTAGAGCTGAGCTTGTCTCTGCCAAGGCTTGCTCCCTTCCTGGTGACTAATCTCCTGGTTAAGGCATGCCTGCCAGGAGTACTTAGGGAGAGGCTTCAAACATGTCACTGTCAGATCAGATAATTCTACCACAATGGTAAACTAGTTAGATCACAGATTAAAGTATGGCATAATTTTAATAATTAGCCATGCTATCAGAGAGCGGGGCCATCACCCGCACCAGCAGTCACCCTTTGCTCAGAGAATGGATGGGCCAGGCACAGGCAAAGGCTTGGAGATGGAGCAGAAACTGCTTTCAGAGCTGCTCAGGCTCCTCACTCAGCTGCAGGCAACAAGGAGCAACTCTTGTGTTACAGAAACACCCAGGTGCTGTCTGATGGCACCACAAGCCCTGCCAAAAACTAACCACAGGTGGATTGGTGGATGAGCTTCACTGCTGCTGCACAACAAACCCCAAAACAATGGGGAAGATGGTGTGGTTTGATGCAGTTTGCTTTGGACTATAATTTAGGATAGAGATGCAATTAATGCCTATTTTCAGACAGAACAGAAGTACACTGCCAGCAGAGGGGAGTCAAATACCTCTGCCCTTTGCCCAGCCTGTTAAGTAACACCAGCTACACAACAATAACAACAACAACAACAAAAAGGGTTGAGGTTAAATACACAGCCCGTGCCTCTTCCTGAAGAACACACATCTTCAATGCAGGAACAAGGAGACTTGTGGGCTAAAATGTGCCTCCAAGACTTAAATCTGATTAAGAACAAAAAGAAGCCTGTGACAGAATTTTCTTAAGGCATTTCCTTGTCCCTGCTGGGAAGGGAGAGGTGGGAAAGCATGGGCCCATCTGGGCACACCTGCACTTATCTGCACTGTGTTTTGAGAAGGTGGAGGTTAGCATGTGGGTCAGTGGGGCTCTGGTACATTCAAGGATACTAATTGTGAAAAATAGATGCAGGCATCTGCTTCACCTGTGAAAGAAAACAGATTTGTGTAAAGAAAGTCAGTAGAAATTAAGTCCAGTATTTAAAACAAAGCAAAATTCAGCTACAAAAATCATGGCATTCAAAGTGCACTGCAGGGGTCTTTCACCACATCCTGCTGCACCTTTCTTGCCCCACTCAGGGAAAGCTGTTGACTGACAGCAAGGCAGAATCTGCAGCTCATACATGTTGTTAATTATCTGGGTACTGGGCACCTGGCAGCACACTGCCTGCTCCTGGACCTTCAGACTTGAGTTGCTCGAGGTTAAGGATCAGTGTTTTCAAAATGTCTCCATGGTGCCAAAGGCACTTTGGCTGTAAAATAAACTCAGCTAAAAAATAACTAGCCCATGAAACTGCATAACCTCCTTGGTGCCAAATGCCTCCTATGCAGGTGTTTGCTCCACTTTTTCCCATTACATTCTGCATATCCAGCAAAAATTCACTGTACACGGTCAAGTCTTTCAGATTTGGGGGGATGTGTGAGCAGCACACAGCAGCTGGCTGTCCAAAGAGGGGTTCCTGTTTACAGGAACTCACTGCATTTGACTAGAAAACACACAAACACATCAAATCCATCTGACTTTAAGTATACCTGAAGCTGCTGAGTGAACAATCCATCTATTTTAGCTCCAATATCACATGGTACCTGAGCAATACAGCCCTACCCTACAGCTACACCTCATCTCCCCAATTCCAGCCTTCCATCCTCACAGGCACTCACTCTGAGGTTCATGCCATGACACTGCACAGGGACCAACCACATATCAACATGGTAAAGTTTCACCAGTGCTTCAGTGTATAGGGAAAAGTGAAATGTATCCTGTTTGACCCCTTCCTCAGAGGCTGCATCCATCACAGACAGCACCAAGCACACCATGGCTACAGGAGCTACAGCCCAGCCACAGCTGAACTGCCTACAGCTAAAACTTCCAAACTGTCTCTACTGGGCTAATTATACATTAACCAGAAAATAAGTAATTCTCTAATGTCCCTGGCAAAGCAAACTGGGGAGCAAAGTTCATGTAAGATTCCAAGCAAGGGCTCTGAATGCTAGGAATAAGAGCTGCTCAAGAATGCTGTAACTAAACCACATTATTCCCTTCAAATCCCTACAACCCTTTCTGACAAGCTCCCTGCTACTGCCAGAGCCCATTCTGCTGGGTGCTGCTGGTAGGAACACCACAGATGGACAAGCTTTCTGAAAACTGAAATTGCTGGAGAAGGTGCCCTGACTGCCCAAAGTGCCCCCCCTGCCAATCAGAAATCACTAATTAACACCCTGAGCACAGCCCACTCACATCAGAGGAGAAAACACTAGTGGAGCCTTGTATAAATGGGTGGGGCTGCAAACCAGGGAAAATCTGAACTTGTTTCCAAGAGTAAAGCTGACGATGAATAACTCAAGAAGTGTTAATTATTCACAGATGGCCCCATCCTGCTCCCTGGGTACCAGGTCCAGCAATGAGACAGCTCTGCTCAGTGCACAGGAGACAAGCACGAGCACCTCCATGCCTGAGCACAGGGTGGGCTTCCAGGGCTGGCCAGGGCTGCTCTCCACTGATGGAAAAAATCAGAACAGAATAGACCTTCAGATGCCTTCAAATCACAGCAATTCCTATCCAGTCTCTTGCCTCTGCCAGTCCCAAAAGCTTCTGGTTTCTGCCTTCACTAACATCAGTGCCAGGGCTGGGACAGGGACTGAGCAGGATGACACAGGTGACAGACCAGTATCCCCAGTAGAGCCTCTGGCACTCACTCTGCCCTTTGCAGGGGCCCCAAAGTGGTGTCTGAGGTACAGAGCAGCTCAGTGTGTCCCCAGGGAGCAGTGCTGGGTGACAGCCTGGCTCAAGGGAACTAACTGGATCCTAATGCCTGCTCTGAAGGGCAAAATCAGAGCTTGTCCTTGAGCCTCTAATTCATGTTTGATCTGAGCATCATTATCTGGAAGTAAAAGAGAAGTAGATTAAGTTCCAGAAAGGAATAGCAATGTAACAGACCCCAGGAGCCTGCCAATAGGGAAAGGAAACCCTGCAGCCCTTTCATCTCAGTGAAGGGATCACTCTTGTCCCCACAATGACTCACATTTCCACCTGCTCACCATTATTCTTACAGCCCCTTTCCTACATCATCCTGGCCCAAAGATCCCCTGTGGACACATTCACTTTTCCCCATCATCTCCATTTTAACACCACCAAAAATGACTCAGTCTGGGATTCTCTGTTCCCAGTGTTTAGAGTCCTCACAGACCAAGTAACACAGGTGCTGAGCTGGCATCTCCCACTTCCCTTCAAGCAGCACTAATTACAGGATTAAATGCAATTGAAGGAATCAAATGAAATCTCCAGCACTTAATCCTGTACCATCAAGTTCTGTTATTTAATTGAGTTCTGAAGCTGTTTCTTCACTGAGCTCTTCTGATGGCATGCTCTGGCTTGTCTTTCCTAATACAGAGAAAAATGTTGGGTACAAAAATAAGCATCTCAAATTTGTCTAAACTGCCTCTTTCCAGCATTTAATCAGTGCCTGTTTTCCTTGTTTTGAAACCAAATTCTGCATTTTTTCCAAATGTCCATGACAATTTTGAAACAAAACAAAGTATCCTTCTTTTCCATCTGGCTTACAGATGGGAACCTGGCACTTGGTTTCCATCTCTGTGAATGTGCTGTTGCCTCTCTGGCACACCCCAGGCCCTGTGGCAAGCCCTACAGCTATGTCCCATCCAAATTCTGCACAGAATGCTCTTGTTTGGCATCTTCCACCCTAAATTATTTACTGCTCATTAAGAAGAATCACATTTCTCCTCCTTTTGCTTAATTTACTGCCTCTCCCAGAGCACGCACTGACTCTAAAACAGAGATAACAAATTCATAGACACACCAGGATAAACTGACCTCCCTCTGGCAGTGAGAGTGGCATTGTCTGTGCCAGTGGTGGCCACCAGGCACCTGCCATGCAGCTGTGCCAGCCCGTGGGTTATGTGGGCAGCAGCTGTGCCAGCCGGGCATGTGGGCAGCAGCCAGGCTACTGCTTCAGTTTGCCCATGGCCAGGAGCAGGGCAAGCTTCCCGTGAGCCCTGCCTTGATCTGATATTGTGAGGGATCCCCAGCGACTGAGTACGAGTGCCAGCACAAATGGCAAGTGTCACCTGTGCCAGTGACATCCCTTTGAGCAGGTGACAGGAGGCTGACACCTCCTGCCCACATCCTGCCTGCCTGGCATGTGGCTGAGCCCATGTCTGCACACCCCTGGCACAGACCCTCCTCCCGAGTCCTCAGGGCACAGGCTCCTCGCCTCAGCATCACAGCCTTTGCTGGCTGTGCCATCCTTCGATGTTTTTTCGGTGGCAGATGTTGCTGCTGAGTCACAGGGACTCGTGAGGAGGGTTCCCCACCCATTCCCTCTCACGCACCCCGAGGGTGAGCCAGCAGTGCTTGGAGGGTGGCCCTGGGCTACCTGGGGCAGGCCGGGCTGAAGGTCCGCGGAGCCTGCCAGCTGCCACTGCCTGGCATGAGGGTGAGCCAGCTATTCCCTGAAACCCCTTACACAACGAAGAACAGCAGCAGCACTCCCGCAGCCTCAGAGGAATCATTTTCCTTCTCTAACGGAGCTCCCGGCTCCGTGTCAGCGTTACAGAACAGCACGGCTCTGCCACCGCACCGCGGCACGGCCCAGAGACACAAACAAGCGCTTACACTGCCGGCACCGCTGGTGCTCCCCTGTGACACTCCGCACAACACAAACCCAGCGGGCAGCCTGCCTGCAGCCTGGTCAGGCTCCCGCGGGGTGGCCACGGCACCTGCCTGCCACCAGTCCCAGCGCTGACGGCCACGGAAGCCACCGGCATTCCAGGGCGCGGGGCCAGCGGGGTCCACTCTGCTCTAGCCCCGGACAGGCTGGCTGTGTGTTTATCTGAACGTATCCATGTCCCCATTCAACGCTGCACTGAGGACGAGCAATTCCATCATAGAAAATTTACCGGAATGGTCAGCGTGCGGCAGGAGGAAACTACCGGGCTTCAATTTTCAGCCTCTGCCTCCCCCTCCAAACAAACCTGTTCCAGAGTAAAAGCAGCCGACAAACACAGCTGGAATGGCGAGGGTGCGCAGCTCCTTCGTCAACCTTTACCTCTCGCACCCCTCCCGCTCCTCGCAGCATCGTGCCCACCCGGACCCCTTTCCACAGGCACTTCACCCGATGGTTCCTGCTCCCTGTTCGCCCTCCCCCAGACAGAGTGACAGACCGCGGCCCCAGCACGGCCCGGGGCAGGGGTGTCACCGCGGCCGCGCACCTCGGTGACGATGGTGGAGCGATAGACATCGCGGCTGTACTCCCAGCCGTCCAGGCACGGCTCCTGCTCCAGCGCCTCCAGCTCCACGTCGGAGCCGGGTCGCAGCCCCAGCGCCGAGAAGTTGGCGAGCGCGGCCAGGCGGTAGCGGCGGCAGCGGCTCGGCACCTCCTGCCCGCCCCGC
>WBNO01005449.1:827117-903665 GCA_013400575.1 Peucedramus taeniatus | reverse complement strand
GGAGGGCTCGGCCAGCCCTGGGCTCTGCCAGCCCCGGGCTCTGCCAGCCCCGGGCTCTGCCGGCCCCGCCTCCCCGCGGCATCCCCGGAGCCTTCCCCCGGGCACCGCTTCTGCTCCGCCGCCAGCTCCGGAGCTTTCCTTAGGAGGCGTGTCCGGGTTTTTTCCATTTATTTGCCTGGGCAGCCGCCGCCGGAGCGAACCGGGCGGTGCCGGTACCGGACCGGGCGGCTGTCTCGGCGGCAGCTGCCGGTGCGAGATCAGTGCCTGGTGGGAGCGCGGCGATGGCTCCGCCGCCCCCTGCCTTGCCCGAGCCCTGAATGCGTCCCTTCGGGGACCCAGAACAGGCTATCCCCTGCATTGCTGCTGCAAGATGGAGGCACAGCATCGCACCACCCCTGCGGGAGCGCAGCACAGCCGGGCATCACGGGCACAGCTAATGGACAGGGAACTGGAACAGCGAGCCATCAGCCGGGAGCTGCCGGGATGCCGGGCCGGCGGGGTCTCTCTCCCTGGCTCGTCCCACGAAAGGTAGCGACGTCAATAATGGGAGCCCTCCTACACACTGGCACAGACAAAAACAAGGACCAGACACAGCTTTAGGAACCGAACGTTTTCATAGCCCCTGAAATCCCGTCCCTAATGCAGCCCAGTGCTTTTTCCCACCAGTGTTTACTCTCGGCAGCAGACAAGGTCGGCAGTGTCTGCTCAAGGAGCCTGTGGCAGCTCTGGCCTCGAGAGAGGAGCTTTTTATATTCCCATCTCCTCTCCATTTACTATTCCTGCTCTACACGTGACTCTGGCTTTGCCCACAGTCGGATGCTTGGATAGCTGTCAAAGCCATTTCAGAAATCTGAACAACGCTGTCATCTTCTGAAAGAACTCAGGGAGCACTCAGAAACCCGGTGTTGTCTAAAACAAGCACCGGGCTTGCCCTGCTCGGCCAATACGGCTCCCTGGGGGTGTGAGCAGGGCGCCCGTGCCGGGCTGTGCCCAGACGGGGATGCCCGTGCGAGGACAGGCTGGAAAGCATCGCTCCAGCAGAGATCACAGGGTGGGAGTGTGGGAAGGAAGCACGGAGTGGAAGCGATGGCTCGGCGGTGCTCGGGGAGGAGAAGCATGCGGCAACATTTATCTGGCCAGGCAGCGATCTGCTGCTGCTTTGGATGTGGGTGAAGAACTCATGGCATGGGAAGCTTCAGATATCTCCTGTTTGGAGAGGACATCCTCATGCCGGGCCTGGGCTACTGAGCAGTCTAAGCTGTCCCCAGTGATAAGAGCAGGGTGGGGTCAGTCCGGACGGATTAGGGGTTCCCAGGCAGCAGCAGGCAGCAACCCTCCCCCTGCCCTGCCCTGAGGCTGTGCAAGAGCCATAGTAAAATGCAATGCATGCCTGCTGCCATGAGGAAATTAGGGATGTGGAGTGCATTGTCTTAAGCATTAATGTTAATGCAATCTTAGTAATTATTCAGTCGACAGTAATTTATTACAGAGGACTAATTCACAGAGCTCAGAAATAACTGTGGTTAGGCTGCAAACTTAGCATATCAAAAGTGCTAGACACAGGCTCAGTAAGTGGTAGATGATGTGCTTCGGTTTATCTGGTTTGCAGATGCATGCTTAACATATTAAAATTTCATGTGTCTGACATGAAAACACCACAGGGTTTTCTCTTATGTTGTGAACCTGCATAAATTAGCAGTTATAGAAATCCCTTGTGTTCCAGCCAGCTCTGACACAGCACCACAAGCTCTTGCTGCAATCACCCTAGCCCAGAGTTTTTGCTGGGTGCTTCCCAGCTTGCAAAACCCACTTGTGATCCAACATCAGGGATGCTTTAACCCAGGCATGGAGATTATGAAAACCACATGAAAACAGTGGCCAGTGAATGGCTTGGACTGTTGTGGAGCAAATTCACTGTAGGGGAAGGACCAGTCCTAGTTCTTGCAACTGATCCTTCTTAAAGAGGTCAGTGCACCTGTCCAGAGAAGGGCAACAGAGCTGAGGAAGGAGCTGGAGCACAATTCTGAGAATGAGCAGCTGAGGGAGCAGGAGGGGCTCTGGAGTATGGGAGGCTCAGTGAGGACCTTCTTGCTCTCTACAACTGCCTGAAAAGAGGAGGTAGTGAGGTGGGGGTTGTTCTCATCTCCCATGGAAAAAGCAATAGGAGGAGAGGAAATGGCCTCAAGTTGTACCAGGGGAGGTTTAGGTTGGATATTAGAGAAAATTTGTCCATGACACTGGCAGTGGTGGAGTCTCCATCCCTGGAGGGATTTAACATGCCTGAAGATGTGGCACTTGGTGACATGGTTCAGTGGTGGGCTTGGTAGTGCTGGGGGCTTTTTTCACCAAAACAATTCTATGATTTTACCACAGCCTTATAAAACACACTTTCAGCTATTAGATGAAGAGTAGGGTGTGGGAAATGAGCTCAGGGAGATTCCTTTAAACTGGAGTCAGACACCAAGGAGTCGCAGAGCAGAGGAGGAGTACTTCATTACAGGGGGAGATAGAACAAACCTTTGAATGGCTGAGACACCACCTCTCGTGCAGGCACTTGGTTCTCGTGGAAGCAGGAAGCTGCACCAGTGGCTGCTGGATGCCACAAGCTGCCCCAGCTGTGGAGGAGCCCAGCCCTGCTCATGCAGTCACGGTGGAGTCACCCAGTGTGCCACTGTGCCACTGCTGCCATCAGAGCTCCTGCTCTGCTCCAGAGTGGGGTGGTGCTGCCCACAGCAGCTCTGCTCTTTCTGCTAGGGCAAAGCCCCTTTGAAGGGATCCTCTGCTGTGGTGGGACAGTTGTGCCACCCTCCCAGTAGCCATCTTGAGAGCTGGGAATTAAGAAAACATATGATAATTTAGAGTTCTGTGGATTGCATAGCACTTGGATCACGTGGAAACTTGCTTATCAACAGGGCAAAGCAAGACCCATTTTGTATGTGAGCCTGCAGTGTGTCCAACGAGGGGCTCTGTGCCACCCTGCTGGAGTGTGGCACAGTCCTGCTCTGGACAAAGCCCTGGCCTTGCCCTCCTGCCCACCTGCTGCCCGCCCTGGAGCTGGTGATCACATCCATCAGGGTTAATCCCACTGGACCAAGAGCCCTTGGGAAAAAGTCATCTTTGGCAGCCTTTTAAAAGGCCCTTGACTCATCTCAGCCTTTCTGCCCTCTCAGCAATGCAGTGCAGGTACCCTTGGAGCACTGCCAAGAGTTGCCTGGTGCTCACTTGAATCCAAATTGTGGGATTTGGAGCTCTCAGGGGCATTATGGCCATCACTTCCCAGTTCCTGGTAGTGGTGAATGAACTTCTCCTAAGCAGAGCCCAGCAGACAAGCATTTGGTGTGAACGATTTTTCACTTTATTTGTGGTAGGAATCCTGTAAAAGACATGGAGTAAGGATGCCTGTCTTTAGCACGTGTGTGAGGATTTGGGATAAACCCTCCTAGAGCCCACCTGCTCCAGGGCAGTCAGCTTTCCCAAGGCTATCCAGCACTCAGGAAGGGCTGCAGGAATTTTGCCGGGTGCGATGTCACTCCAGCTGGGGAAGGGACATTGCTCTGGCCCTGGCGGGGACCAGCACACGCTTCCTGTGCAGCAGGAGCGCCTTGTGCTTCCCCGTGGTGAATGAACTTTGGGTCAGGGCTGCATCAGAGCAAGGAACCGCCAGAGGTCTGGCCAGAGAGGAGACGAGATGCTCAAGCCCATCACTACGGTGTAAAACGACCTCTCCTGGACGGATCATTGCCCGAAGCTTCCCGAAGCGCTGCCCTCTGGGTGGATTTGGATGTTCTCGCTCGGGAACCTCCTCACCATGCCGGGACTCCTCACAGAGCTGGCTCTTGTCCCACCCTGCTCGGAGCCTCCCGATATTTCAGTTTTCATCACTAGATGGAGCAGGAGACAGCACAGCGCCGGGATGGAGCTCTGCCGTGCCCCACGGCCCTGCACCCAGACAGCTCCTCTGCCCCTCGTCCACTTCCACATCCTTTACAGCCCCCTACAGCCCATCTGCCCCTCATCCCATTCCCACATCCATTTTACCCCCCTGCAGCCCATCTGCCCCTCATCCCATTCCCACATCCTTTTTACCCCCCTGCAGCCCAGGCACAGCCATTTACCACCATCTCCCCTACAGATCCCATACATTCCTCTGTACATCATGCACCCAATGCCCTCCTTTACATGCCCTGCACTCCCCCAGATGTTGGGAAAACCCCTGGGACATGCTGCCTGGGGAGCTGGGATTCTCCATTCCAAGGACAGATTAGACACCTCTTGGGAGGGCTGTGGGTGGCTGGGGCTGCCTGGGGACAGGGGCAAGTGTGAGTGGCCTCCTGAGAGCCCCTCCAGCTGGATTTTCCAGCGGTGGTGGCCATGTCCCACTGGTGAGCCCAAGCCCTCCCAACCCATGGTCCCACAGTGCCAGCAGCTTGCATCTCCTCAGAGTCCATCAGTCTGGGGAGGACACATCACTGGCCTCCTGGAACCCTTCAGGTCTGGGAGGGAAGAACTAAGATGTTTCTTCAGAAAAGTTATTCTCATTAATAAAGCCAAAAGCCTGAACCAGGCTCGAGCAGTATCTTTGCAGAGTGAAGTGTGACCCTGTGCACTTCAACTGCCCTGAAAGCAGAACTGGCCTCAGCCCAGGCCCTCCCCACTGGGCTCCCTGCACAAGCAGCTGCTTTAGGACTACCTAAAAATCCAGAATATTTAAATGTCCTGGTGGTGAAGCTGGACCCGTCTGGAAGAACTACCTAAGTGTTTGCTGGGGAGAACAGAGACAAACAACTTGCAGATAAGTTTCTCTAGAATCAGGAGCAGTTTTCTGGGTTTACTGTATGTGAAGATTTTTTTCCTCCTTAAAGTAATGAAAATAGCTTATTTCATACATGAGAAAGGGAAGAGAGGGAACTTTTCCAAAGAGCCTCTTTCCCTCAATCCCCCTCCTATGGCACAAGACAAGCTGAGATTTTTTCAGTCCCTGGGGCAGACCAGTAGTAACAAAAGCAAAGTTAAACAACTCCAAACAAAAGCTGCAGCAGAACAGGGGTGTGGTGGTGGAAATAATGTCTGGCTAAGAAACTTTAATGATGATACATGGAAAAAGTTAAACAATTAAAACTTGAATCAGTCTGGCCCTGGTCCCACCTCATTTAGTTAATAAATGCTGCACTTAATCACAGTGGAGCTTGTGCCTCTTTTTTCCTGAAGAAGAGAGGAGGCTCCCAGTGTTGGGCTGGTCAGAGCAGCTGTGTGAGCAGCAGAGGGTCTGGGGGCCCCCAGTGCTGCCCAGGCTCTCTGTACCCCTCAGTCTCAGAGTGGGGATCACCCCAAGGGGCTGAAGCCCCCCAGCATCAGTGCCCAGGGCAGAGGGGTTGGGGATGGTGGTGGCTAAAACCACAGAAACACATCCAACACATGTGTGTATTCAAGGGTGAATAGAAAAACCACTAATTGGAGAGTCATAACCATATTAATTATTTGAATATGTGTACAAATAGACATAGAGTTACACAGACCCACACTGGAAACTTTTTCTTTCCCCTATGGAAACCTTTTCTGCCACATGTGGATCTTCAGAGGTTTTGTCTTTAAAATGTTTAGGCACATACAGACAGCAATTTCCACATAAGAACACTTACCAAATAAAACGTTTTAGGTTAAATGTTGGAGGCACTTACCTCACACCCCTTCTGACTATCCCATACACCAGTGATTTGAATCCAAATCAACAATTAAACCAGACCCATCCAGATTGAGCTACAGAAGCAAACATCCCTCTAACACAGCTGCTAACCCCAGCCTGCCCTCACCTCCCAATGCCCCACGCTCCCACCACCCACTGGGCTTCTGTACTCAAGGGTCAGCAATACCCTCTCCTTGGGAAGAAGGCCCAGCTCACTCCAGCAGTGACAGCAGCAGCACCCCCAGCACTGCAGAACTGTGGATCCCAGTCTGATGACAGCCTGGGACATCAGGTGGGACAAGGTTCCCTTGGAGTGTCACTGTGGCTGATTAAACATCACCAAAACCACTGATTCATTAGCCTTGTGCAGGAGCAGATGCAGCAAAGCTCTGGACCATCACAGGATGAGCTGGGTCACACTGGTGGAGCAGAGCCAGGCATCAGTGGGGGATCACACAACAGGCAGAGACACAGTGGCCTTTCCCAGCTCCACACCTGATAGGATGCAGGATCCCAGGAAAGTCTCAAGTTAAAAAAACCCCACACCAACTTCCCCCAAAACACAGGCCAAACCTCAAACAAGCTCTCAATGAAATGTGAAAAGCAACTGACATTTGCAATTCGCATGGAGATGCAATTCCTATCTCCAAGATGCTTTTTGAAGTTTATCCACTCCCCTGGATGCCAGGGGACCCCCACAACTATGGACCAGGCAAAGGTCAAGTGATGTGAGACAAAATCCATAATACAGTTTTATTTTTTGTTTCATACAAACAGTACCCTCCCCACATTTTACAGAGTTTAACAGCATTATCTGGTGACAGAGAAGGTGGTGGCTTCTCCTGCAAGCCTCCCAACAGGAACAGGGTGGCCTGAATCCAGGAAACCATGTGCCCTGGGATGGGGCTGTGTGAGGCAGCTCCAAGCCCTGCAGGGGGAGATCAGGTGAATTGATTACTCCTAAGAAAGGGTACCATGAGATGCCATGTGGAAATACTGATTTGAGGGAACTTGGGATCAAATGAAAAGAACAGCTCCATGCCCAGTATTCCCACTGGTGTGGCAGCCAAGCAAGATCACCAAGGATGCCCTGGCAGCAGCCTGCTCAGCTGAGTGATTAAAATGAGGGCAATGAACCAACTTATGACCTTCTTGTGCTCCCTCTATCAGGGCTGCAGATTCCTGGCATCCTGCAGGACATGGCCACCATGCAGGTAGAGTCAAAAGGGGACAAGGGCCCCAGGGAGTGACAAACAGCACCACTGGCAGCTCCAACTGCCTGCCTAGAAAACAGGGAAAGGCATCCTGTGCCATTCATGTTGTGAGTCTCCCATCATGCAGCTGAGCTGTATCCAGTCTGGATTTTGGTGAAGCCTGAACTCTCAAGCTACAGGCACCAGAGCTAAACCAGCAATGTACAGCATAACAGAGGAATTCAGAATAAATGTTTCTGACAAGGGCACCTTAAGGAGCTCCAAACAGAGCCCTGCAAACCAGGGCAGTAATGCTTCCCACCTGATTACCATGTCTCCTCACTTACACTTGTCCCAAACATTCCCCCCATCAGAGGGCCCAAATGACCAAGCAAGGCCATGCAAATACAAGAAAAACGTGGCTCAGCACTGTATTAAAAATCTCCACGTTTCTTGTACTTAATTAAAAATTCTTGATGGCAGGAGTGGGAGGTGGATGTCCTGCTGCTAGCAGGAATGCACACAGCCAGCATCTCTGTGGTACCCAGCTGGAGGGAGCCCAGGGCTGCTGGGGGGCTGCAGGGCACGGGGCAGGAGCTCCTGTGTCCCTGTAAGGCACTGCATGAAGAGGTCTAGATGGAGACCAGTAACACCCTAAAATCCCTTAGAGATGCAGAACCTGGAGGAAGAAATTACCTGCTCAGCCCCAACTAGGATCATGCTCCCAACCCTCCTCCAATCTCCAATTTTCCCTCTTATGGAGAGTCAGGAGGGAAAGGGGTGTTTTGCCCATCACCTCATTTCTTATTTTCCTTTTCCATAGAAGGAAAGCAAGCACAAGCACTTCTTTTTCTCCCCCACATCCCTCCTCTCTCAAAGTGAGGAGGAAGAAGAGTGAGGCTGTTGCAAAGCAGAAGTAACCTTGTGGTACCAAAGACACAGCTCCCAACACCGTGCACAGCAGTGCCCAGCAGCTGAGCAAGTCAACTCTCTCCTTCCTCTAAGCACTAACATGAAAAAACCCACATTTCTCTAACAAAGAAACATTTCAAGAGCCACAAAACCCTTTCCCTGTCAAATAAAGTGGATGATGGATCTGGCTGAAAGCACAGCCTTGGGAGATGGGTATAAACACAATCCTGCTGCCCTGGGACCTGGGGCTCACCCAAGCTCTGGTTATTCCCTAAGTGCCTGGAGGGATTTTATCACCCCCTCCCTGCTGGGAGGCAGACCCAGATAGCAGCAATCTGAGGATCTAGAAATAAAGAACTGCAAAATTATAGCAAGAACTGGGCAATAGTCACAATGGCCAAAGCAAAGGCAGCTGTGGGCAGAAATGTAGGAGGTGGGAATAATCAAAGGGTGCTCCAGACTACTGCAGTGTCCTTTCAAGGTGTGCTTGAGTCATTAGATGACAGAACAATTGAATTAGGAGTAGAAGGAGGAAGAAAAAAGCCTCATCACACACTCAGTGTTGAGACCTCTTGGGAACTCGAATCAGTCCTTGTCAGCCTCAAACTGCATTGCCCTGGTCCAGAGAGTTTCACTGTAATTGCTGTTTTAAGAGACCACCCTTCCTTGGCACATTGCTGGGATGCAGCTGAGTGAGGCACCACTGGTATTGTCCTGACTCTCAGGGGTTGGTTTTTAATCACTGGGGTAGCTACAGGACAGGAGATTAGGGTCAGGACATACGAGACAGCTTCTTTTCTTAAAGTGCCTTATTTTCTTTGAGCTTTTAAAACAGCTTCTAAAACATCTTCAGTAGAAGGAGGGCACAAAAAAAAAGAAAAAAAAAAAAAAAGGAATATAGGTTTTATATGAAAGAGAGTAGAGAATTAATCAATATTTACACAGATCTTGGAAGGATTACAGCACAGACTAATAACCCAACACAGCAAAAAGCAGAGTGTCAAAAAGAAGGCCAAAACCTGTTTGAATGCTTTCAACACCATTCCCCAGAGATCCCAAGTGTAAACGGTTTTATCTAGGAAAAGGCCTTTTAACTTGGGCTTTGGTAATCGGGGTTGATTACAGTGCTTGCAGGCAGCAGGAGGACGTGGGTGGGCCACCCGACCTCTCCAGAGCACAGCCCAGCTTAGACGAGTTCAACTTTGGCGTTTGGATAAACAGCCACCACGTCATAACCTTCGGGGGGCTTAACCCTCTCCTTGGCGTGCGTCTCGCAGTACAGCTGCTCCTCGATGAAGAAATACCCTCTCTGCTTCAGGTTGAGGCCACAGTCATCACACATGAAGCACTCAGGGTGGTACAGTTTGTCCCGAGCCTTGACGATGGTGCCCCTGGGAGAGATCGGGAGAGCTCAAGTGAGGTGGAGAAACAACGAGCGTGAACAGCTTTCCCTGCTGCCTCAAGTAAAACAGTAAGTGGAGGAAAGCAGCATGCAGGGACATGTAAGGGTGTTATCAGGGGTTCTCAGCCCACCCAAAGCTGCCACCTCACTCCAGGTGTGGCTTCTCTATGCTTCTGCGGGGAGGGATGCTCCACACCCAGCAGCACCGCTCCACAGCTTGATGCAAAACAGAGCCTTAAATATCTACACTTAGCCTGGATCTGAAAATCAGGAGCCAGCATCCTGCAAGGGCTGGGGCTGTGCACCTGCAGGCACTATGACTTGTGGAGCAGAGACCCTCACTCACAGCTCCAGCAAGAATACAGTTGCAGGCATTTGCACAGCTCACACTCAGCCAGCAAACTGGCTTGAGCAGGATGTATATTACAGCAGAATGTAAATTAAATTACAACAAAGCAGAAAAACACCTATACTTTCTGAAATAAACATCCATCTGTCAGAGAGTAACTCTTCAAATAATAAACAAAACAGCTCTCTTCTTCTCAACACTCAAGGTGTTTCTCCCACCAACCCTTGTAAGGCAGTGAAGGAGTGCTTGGTGCTGTGGTGCTATTCATAGTCCCTGGGCAGCTACTATGATAAGCAGGGCACAAACCATCCCATAAATCATCTCTTGTGAGATTCCCTTAAAAGGGGCAATCCAAGCTGTATTGCCCAGGTTTAGATAAGGTTAGAAAAAACCAGAAAGGGATTCAAGGTATTCTGCTATAAATTCTAACCCATGTGCCTGGCAGGACCCAACCCAGCCATGTCCCAGTGTCACTGCCCCCCTGCCCTGGGGGCTGTGGTGAGGCACTTACACGATCCCATTCCTGCAGCGGGTGCACTCGGGAAGCATCTGCAGCCCAGACATGGGACCACCAAGCTTTGGCACCGGGGACTTGATGTTCCGGGGGTTGCTCAGTTTGTCGAGTTTTTCACCTGCCAAGAATTATAGACACACAGATTGAAAACTCAGCCTCTCAGGGCTATTTTTTTTTTTTTCTCTTTTTCTCCTTCCTTTTTTTTTTTTAATTTTCTCTTATGGAGTCAGATGAGTCTGCCTGTCGTAAGAGGACCTGCAACTTTCTTGAAGTTCCAGGACAGCACTAGCTCAACAGACATGGACCTTGTCAAAATTCAAAGCAGCTGCAATCTAGAGATGAGAGATTAATTTGGCTGTAATACTACTTACTGAGTTAAGAATCATAAATAGTGAAAAGCTCAGAAAAGTCCGTCCCCCCCAAAAAAAAAAAGCTTCCATCACAGCAACATCTCAGGTAGACCCACCATCTGTCAAGGAGATGTAGATGAAAGAATTTCAGAGAATGAGGCAAATTGACAAATAGTAATAGAATCACAAACAATAATAGAACCGCATGCACTTTTCTTCCTAGAGCACGCATTCCAGCTCAAATAATCTAAACCAAAATACTGTAATAGCAGGTAAGGTCTTCTGAGGCACCAGGCCTCCTTTCATGAAGGTGCAACAACAGGAAAGGAAGCAATGAAGATTTTGTGCATATGAAAAATATCATAGCAGAATTTTCAGTGTTGCTGCTCCCACTTCCTACAGACCACCTACCATCTGCCCTCCGATTCTGGACAACACCAACATGCTTGTTGCCAGCTCCTGGGATACTTAAAAACTTCCAGTATTGACTGCATGGTTTCCCACAGCTGACAAGTGACTGGTCTGTTTGGCATATATTGATCTATGGTTCCTCTGTGATTGCCTAAGGTTGCAGAAAGGAAAAGCTCATGAAGAAGGACCAGTTGGCTCACAGTTTTGAAAAGCAGCAGAGGAGCTCTTGGATGAACAAGCTGTTATCCAGAGTTCTAATTTGCCACACTCCCTGAGCTTCTAAGGTGTTTCAGTCCAGGGTCCACTGTAAACATGTGCTTCAAGCCCTGATGCCCAGGAGGTCTCAGTAGGCCACAAGCACTTTCTGATCCAGGTATCTGCACATACTCTGTGCCAGTTTTGGCAGCTTTAGACCAAAATCCAGTGTAAGTGCCTCCCATGGCTCCAGGAGCATCTCTGCCTTTCCCAAAGGGAACTCTTAGTACCTGGAGCCTGATACATCATCACTGCTGGTTGCTCACAAACCCCACAAAGGCAGGGTCACACCGCAGACACATTTTGAAGGGCGTTACTCAGAACAGAGACCCCTACTCCCCCATCTAATCTGTCTCAGGAATGCTTATTATCCTGGGCCCAGATGGGAAGCAGGGTGCACACCTGACTCATGTCCTGGGGTGCACAGGCACCTTCACACCACAGCCCCCCTCTCCAGCCATGGCTCTGACACACAGGCCAATGCTGCCAGCAGTTCCAGCCAAGTGGGTAAAACCTAAAGGACCAACTTCCCACCGGACCCCACCTCCCCAAAATACAACACAGTGTTTGGCAGTGCCAAGAGCTTTTATACATGCAAGAGTGCCTGCCCAAGAGCAGAGCAGGGCTACTCCACCCCAGGAGTTCCCCCAGTACTTGGCTGTCTCCAGCCAAGCCCCTTGTTGAATCCTTCCGCTGCCTTGCTGGGAATAAACTGAAGCAACTGCTCAAGCTGTTGGCTTCCCCCAGCATGAGACACAGCATGCTTGGACTAGACAGGCTCATCTGCCAACATTTAACAGTTAAGCTGTCACTGCCTCTCATGCAGAGTGCTTGGATAAGCTGCTTAAAAAAGGAAAGAAGGAAAAAAAAAAAGGGATTTTACAGCAAAATGAACCCTGCAGAGAAGGCTGCTTCCCATCTTCTTGAACTGTGTATCATTTCCTTCTATTTACCAGCCCAGTCTCATGGTGATTTATGGTCTTCAGCAAGGCAGCAAAATGCTTTAACTCCACAGCCTCAACCATGCCATCCCTGTTATGGCTGGAGTGTTTGTCCTTTCTGAGTCATGGGTGCCTATGAGGGTGGGCACTGCCATTCCTCCAGCCTCCACCTCAGCACAAAGCATTGCTCCCTAAGGGTGTGTGATAGGGCTAAAATGCTTCCAAGTAGGAACACATTCCATATAAAACAGGTCCAAGACAGTCAGCTCCTTGGGAGAGGAGAGCTTGACTTTAAAAGGACAATGTAGAGCAGGCTCAGGTCAAAATGCGTAATTTTAGGCTTAAGGAAAAAGGAGCAGGGGTGGCAGCTGTAAAACAAACCCAGCAGGAACACTTGGGATTGAAAACGTGCTGGAACATCACAGAGCTTCATGCCAAGCTGAGATGCTTTTCACCTAATTTCTCATCCCTTGTGAAATAAACAGTGTTGGAACAACCAAGGCATAAGTGAGGCTGTGCCTGCAGGCAGTCACACATCCCCTCCACACTACTAAGAGGGAGAATGGTGGAACCCAGGTGACAGTGACTGCTGACAGTGACTGCTCCAGCCTGTCCCATACTGGCTGGTACCTGAAAGCAGCCTGTCAGGTTCCAGTCAAACATGCAGTGCTGCACTGGTGACAGGCTAGTGCCAAGAGAATGCTGATGAGCACACATCCAGGACTGGCTGGATGGTCCCAGCATGGAAGGACTTGTCCTAGCACCTCTTTGTTCCCCAGCCTTTTCTTTCTCCCTTCCTCCTAGCACTGGGCTTCTGCCAGCCCAGGGCTGCAGGATGCAGGGGGAGGCAGGAGCAAACCAGAAAAGCTTAAATTTTGTTCCCTTTCCCTGGCACAGAGAAGGGAGGAAGGCAGCAGTGTTACTAATTGGGATTAACACAGTCACTTCCCATTTGCCTCTTCCTAACGAGGAGGCTGGGGAAGCAGCAGATTTGTCCTTGCTCTTGGAGGTCTTGAAGGACCTGAAGGTCCAACTGGGGCCTGTATTTAACATCAGTTTTTCTGCCAATCCAGGGGCTGTAATACTAATATAAAAATAATATACCCAGTGCTTCTGAGGCTGATCCTCTCTCATGTTTTGTAACTATGGCTCAGTCCCACTGAGAAAACCAACAGTGGTGGAATTACAGGATGATCAGAAGTTACCTGCAATTGTGCTTCTTGTGAAGCAAGAACCAACATCCTTCTAGTCAAAGAACAGACTTCTCTAACATTTTAGACAAACAGAAACTGAAATGCAAGAGCCCAACCCACTACCTCTCACAGCTCTGTAATGAGATTTACAGCAGTTGGTATTTTCTCATAAAAGATATGTTCCTGGATTTACATGATTGGAGTATGGGGCCCTTGGAAGGAAACAGAAAGAAGAGTCTTGCCCTGTAAGACTGTAAAGCAAAGCCTAAAAATTTGAACATAAAAGCCCCAATAGACTTAATGGTGAAAGGCAAATAAAAATAAAAAAGAAGCTGAAATGTATAGATTTGGGATCTTATTATTTAATGTGTTAATGACATGGGCAGGAAGCTGTGACAGACCTGAGAAGTGAGCCAAGAGCTCCTGATCTCTATCCCTGCCTTGCCAAGGACCATCCCACGTCCTTATGCAAATGCCATTTACTTAACCAGACCAGGTTCTCCAACAGTGATCTTACACAACTGCTCAAAGCCATCACATTTCATAAATCATCTCAGAAAACAGCTGCCACACTGGTTACAAATCCAGCTTTCACACGGTGCTCAAGTCAACCACAAAAATTGGTAAGCAGGAGTATGTGAAACCCTGATTTGAAACCTGCCATCCTGGTGGTCTCCTCACAGGAGGGTGCTTGGGTACCAGCCTCCTTACCATTCTCACTGGCCTCCAACATGCCCTGTAAGTACCGGAAGGATCCAGACTGCTTTGGCTCTGAAATGGGCTTTTCATAATCCTGAAGCATCTTGTAGACATCCGACTCCACATCAATCCCGTTTCTGTTCCGTGGGAGAGACTTCATGGGGTCAATGCTGGTTTAAAGCAAAGAAAGAAAGGCTCAAGTCAAACAGAAACAGCTACTGTCAGCTCATCAGGGAGGTACTGAAATCTCCACATTCCCACAGATTCAATTAAGCACCTCTGTTCTCTTGTGTTTCCCTGCCTGGAGGTATGTCTGGCACAGGAACAGTTGCTGAACCAAGAAGGTTAAATTTGTTCCCTGTTGGGCTCCAATTGAGCAACACAGCAAGGGCTGGCCCAGTTACCAGATGCCTTCAGGAAAGAGGACAGCTGCTGCAAATGCTGTAAATTGCTTTGCCACCTACGGAATTTATTGAAAAAATGGGAAAAACATGCATTTCATTAACTATGTAGGGCCAGGGCATGCACCCACCTCTTGTAAGGGCATCTGGAGAGAGTGTGCCAGGCAGGACAGCAAAACCTCTGAGTACTCACAAGTGGTTATTGTGAAGCTGGTGTTACTGCAGGCACATTACAAACACATACCACAGCTTAACTGAGAAAACCACCTCACCAGGGAGGGGGACACTGGGGCTGCCCAGTAACCCCCACCTCCTGCCTTCAGCCTGGAGCTGCTCCTGGTCTGTATGAGGAGCATTTGGGATGCACAGACAACAAATAGCATTTTAAACCATTATTCCAATCCAATACATCAAAACATAAAAAGCATGGTCTGGAATCAAATATATTTCAGGTACATGCTTAAATGTCCTGCTGAAAAAAGCTGAATCCCAGTGCTGTGGTGCTCCAGAGGCCCCAACACACAGCACAGCTCCAGGGGAAGGAGCTCCTCTTCCTTTTTATAGAGCAGGTCATCAAGGTCATTATAAAACCAGTAAAAACAGCAAGAGCCCTGAACTCCATCAGCTTCACATACTTCAGCCATCATCTGGATAATTTTCTCTACCAGTATTATATTCATGTCTGCTTAAACAAATAAACAAAAGACAACATTTACTTTCAAAGAAAGAGAAAAAAAAACTTCCAGACAAAAGTAAATTTCATAGAATGGCTAGAGCTCCATGTTCTGGTAGTGACTCCCTACAGCTCTGCTCCCTGTGGGAGGTGAGGGCCAGCCTGGGTGGTGGGGCTGAGCCACGGACCCATCCCCATGACTCCCAGCCAGTCCAAACCCTGCAGGTGTGCTCCAAGTGCTCCTCTACTCTGCTACAGTTCACTCCTACATCAATTCACACATTTTCAATGGGAAAGGGCAGGTTTTGGCCAGCTGTTTTTATTTGGCACAGCCTAGTTTGTTGGTAGCAGGGGGGAGGGGGCCCACAAGGGTGGCTTCTGGGAGAAGCTGCTGGAAGCTTCCACCATGACGAAACCAATCTCTGCTGGCTCTGAAGATGAACATGCTGCTGGCCCAATTAGAGAGGTTGGTAATGCCTCTGTGATGACATATTTAAGAAAAAAATCAAAACAATGCAGGGGCAGGTTCTCCAGGGATGGAGGGGATGCTGGGGCCGTCCCTGGCGCAGCGTGTGACGATACAAGGCCGCGGCTGCCGCCACCTCGGCCCAGCCCGTGGCGAGCCGTGCCTTGCCTGCCCAGCCACGCCTGGCCAGCCACACTGCAGGCCCAAGGGCAGGGGACATGGCTTCTCCTTCCCTGTGCCCTGCACGAAGGGAGGCATTGAACAGCGCCAGCGCTGCGGCCACCACCACTGCTGGAAACATGGCAGCAGGGCCTGGCCAGCAGTGGAAACAAGGCCAGTGACTCCCTGACACAGAACCTAGACTGGATCAACCTCCTGACGCTGCGGGATCTTGCAGGAATCTTTGAATCAGTGGAAGTTTCTGGCAATGATATCTATGAGCAGCAGTTTTTCTTTAAGTCAGAGAAGAGGGGGAAGTGAGGACATTTGAGTGAAAACAAGATGGTGGCACCAAGGTCAATGGAAAAACAGAGAGAGGGAGGAGGTGCTCCAGGCATTGAAGGCAAAATTCCTCTGCAAGGTCTGGTAAAAACTATGATGAAACAAACTTTTCCCCTGTAATGCAGGAAGTCCACAGGGGATGCAGAGATCCACTCACAGCCCATGGAAAAGGGCTCACGGCAGAGCAGGTGGATGGCAGAGAAAGCTGTGATCCAGTGGGAGACCCGAATAGAGAGAGGGCTCCTGCCTCCAGAGATAGAGAGAGGGGCCTTGCTTCCAAACCAGAGCAGCCTATCCTTAGGACTGCAGCCCCTGGATGAGTGACCCAGGCCACAACAGTTTCAGGAACACTCGTTTGCCTGTGGGAGGGACTCACAGCATAGCAGAGAACAGACTCCTCCCCCTGAGCAAACAGAAAATCCTGAGTGACCAACTGACCAAAACCCCCATGCCCTGTCTCCCTGTGCTGTCAGTGTGAAGGAGGGAGGGGCTGGGGGGAAAAAAAGCTGTTTTAAAGACTTATTTTACTTTTCATTAGTCTCTTCTTACTCTGTTAATAATAAATTTACTTTGTACTTTTATAAATTAATAAATTTTAGAATTTAATTAAAATTAATTTAATTTAAAAGTAATAAATTTTACTTTGTACCTTTAAAGTTGAACCCTGTTTTGCCCTTAGAGTGTTTTCTCCCAGTCCTCATCCCAACTCATGAGCCCTCATTATATTTTTTCCCCTTTCCTCTATCCAGCTGAAAGCAAGAGAGGTAAGCAAGTGACTTTAGTAGTGCCTTGGCCAGTGTCAAACCATGACACCAGCCCAGCCTCATCAAAGAAAATTCAAAGAAATGCACTCCAATTCAAAGAAAATGCACTCCTGCCCCAATTCTACTCAAAGACCCAAGTGAATGTCCTGGCTTTAGACTCATTTGCAGATAACACTAGATTTTGTTCTCTTATTTTTTATGCAGTTCTCCTCTTTCCAACTTCAGTAACTTTCCCGGAGCAGCACAGGGAATGAGCTGGCTTGCTGCATCACTGAAATACAGATTCATGGAGACACAGAGCTCCCAAGCTGAAAAGGAACTCTTTGCATGTGATACAGACATTACTTTCTAGCAGGATATTTTGCCAGTTTGGAAGAACATAAATCAAGATCCTCATAAGCCATGTGAAAGCATCCCAGTCCACAACCTGGCTTGTCTCAAAGTCTCAGTTATTCACCCAAACTGTTCTTGGCCACACAAAAGCCTTTTCTTTCCTAGGAGCATTATTTATTTCTCAGCCTCCCAGACAGCTGCACGGAGCAGATCTTACACTTATAAACATCCCAGTTACTGGAGTTCATCCTTTCAGCCAATATATCCAGCTCCCAGAACAAGTACTGGCTTCTGGGTCTGTGGCAAGGTGATCCCCACTCCTAGGAGGGCAGCACCCTCCACACTGCCTTGGAGATGCACTTTGAAAAAACAAAATACTATTGTCTGTGACACTCACAGAGCCATGGAATTGTTTAGGTTAGAAAAGCCCTCTAAGATCATCAAGCCAAACCACTCCCCCAGTACTACCAAGGCCACCACTAAACCATGTCCCCTGCAGAAACATCCACATGTCTGTTAAGTCCCTCCAAGTATGGTGACTCCACGACTGTCCTGGGTAGCCTGTGCCAGGGCTTGACAACCTTGTTGGTGAAGAAAGTTTTGCTAATATCCAATTTAAACCTCTCCTCCTCTTGTCTTCCCTGGCATTAATCCCAGCAGGGGGACCGTACCTAGGGGCCACTAATCTACCTACCCACATCAGGAATAGAAGGATCTTAACAGAGATCTGGAGATCTTTACCAAGATGCATACTTGAGCATTGCTTCAGCATCACAAGTTTCAATTCAATGTTGCAGTTGCTACCTATGTAGATGTGGCCATTTTGCTCAGAAATTGGTCTCTCGAGACCTTTTTATTTTCACTTTGATTTGTTTATTTGGTTAGTTTCTTTTTTCCTCCCACCCACATTTGACCAACAGAGCAGGGGTCCAGCCCAGTATCTTGATGGACTTGGCAAAGTTAGGTCAATGGTTAGAGAGGATGATCTTCAAGCTCTTTCCAACTGAAGTGAGTCTAAGATTCCATGATCTCAGGGGAACCACAGCCTCTGTGCACTCCCTGACCCTCAGTTTGCAGGAACAGCAGCAGATGCAGAGCCAAGCCCTGCCCTGGTCCTACCTGTGGGCAGGAGTGATGTGGAGTCCACCCAGCTGGCCTGGAAGGGCTGACTCGGAGCTGTTGTTCGCATAGAGCCGCGTTGGTTGGTGATGCTGCACGTTCAGCATCTGCCTGCTGTCCACGGGGCTGCCCCCAGATCCATGGGGCATTGATCTCCTGCTCTGGGCAGGGCCACTGTCCTGGAAGAGAAAGAAAGCAGAAAACCTGACATTTATAATGTGTGATGTACATGGAGGGGCTGTGTTGGGACATGGAGTTTGCAGTAATAATATTTTATGTCTGCTGTGGAAAACAGGGATGTGCAGCAGAAAAAGGAAAATTCAGGCTTGACCTGCAGTTAAATTGTGCTGAATCTACATAGCTCCCCTTGGTCCCCAACCAAATGAATTTGCTGTTTCTCCATGGTGAGCACTGCCAAATATTCTGCATTTATTCCTCCTGCATTTATTTTATATTTAAAAGCATATGTGCTGTTTCTTTAAAAGAAAGGCTATTCCATGTTCCATCTCTCTGGGCACACTTGCTGTGCTCCTGACTTCAGGGCCATCCATTTCTATCAGCAAAACAGGATAAAGCCATGCTAGGCAGCTCCATGTGCAGGATGGGTAACACCTGAGGCCAAGGGACCGGTTCTGGGATTTTCACTTGCAAGCTACCCTTTGGGGAGGTTTTCTCCCCAAATAAGATTAATCATTTACAGTGTGAGAAACACATAAGTCAAGGGTTTAGCTTGATATTCATATTTCCATTTGCTTTTTAAGTCCCAAAGTAAACTGTGGAAATATTTTTGTCATATGACCTCAAGTCAGGAATTCAGATGCCATTAAATGACAAATTTTCCACATTATTTTACCATTTTACTAACGTCAAACATTACCTATGTGTTATTCCACACACATGGAATTCCACATACATGGGTGTGCTATTAGTCAGTCCCATCCACACCCATAAACCAAGCAATAACTATTGCTAATGTCACCTGAGCCAGGCTTTACCTGCAAAAGCTCAGTATGGGGAGAGGAGATAACTTCAGCAACTGGGAAAAGCAGCAGGAAGCTGGACACAGCCCATGGACACATGTTGGCTGCTATTTCCAGCCATGTGAGTCAGAAACATGCCTGAACTGATGAAAGACATAGATGCTGTGTAAGAGGCTGGAATATGTTTAACCTGGTTTAATTTATTCTAGGGTAGCTCCCCAACAGAGCTGCTTTCCACCAGCTTTTCAGTAGATTGAAGCTGATAAAAATCAAGCAGGGAAATAAAATACCATCCTGTGAACAAATAAAGTGTATATTGTGGGGCTCTGATACAAAGCTTATTTGTGACTAAAATAATTCAATAAATACTAATTAGAAGTAAGTGTCTATCCCTGGTGCACAGGAGAACACACATAGGCACTCACAAACCTTGTAAAAACAAACAGCTAAGAGAAGTAATAAACACATTGTGCTAGAAAAAAGATCTTGAAAGTCCAATTCTTCAGTTCTTCCTAAGGCAAAATGTCCATTGATAAGACCAAGCTTACTGAAGAGCTAAAAGATGGTGCCTTTTTTTTCCTACCATCAGCTGAAAACCTGCAGCGTTCAGCAAGCTCCCAGCAACTTCCCCTGCCTCAGAAGCTGCCTGGAGCCCTCTTGGCACAGTTCCCTCCACACCACACATGCACAAACACGTGGGGAGAACTGCTTCCAACATAATAACTTCAAATTGTCTATTAAAAAAGGAATTCTGCTGCCAGGAATAATATAATTTTAACTGTTCCCCAATTTATGTTCTTGAAAAAAATTATATATGTATATACACACAAAGAGGCTATGGGTTCCCAATTCCCAGATTTAAATGATTATTTCAAGGGAAATAAAGAAAACACTCAACCATGGCACAGAGAGGAAAAGAAGGATCATAAACATTTTTTTGGATAAAAACAATGGCCCATATGGGTGGCAGCACTGAGAGTGATGCTTTTAGAAAGCCATTACCTTTAATTATCTGGGCCAGATTCACACTCAGTCCAGAGTGGCTGCAGGAGAGGGCTGGGTCCTCTCCTCTGACCTCATGTGCTCCTGCACACTGGTGCCATCCAGACCTTTGCTGGGGAGAACAGACCTGGTGGCTGTTTCCAGAATGGAAACCTCCTCCAGACCATCATCTCCACGGACTTGCTTAAATCCAGGGTAGTTTGTAAAGTGTTGCCCCTTTGTTCCTGTTAAGCTCAGCAATTTGTATATCAGGACCAAATGTTGCTATAAAGCTAAAACTTATTGCTTGGGCACTCTCCAAAGGGAGGCCCTTGATGGAAGGGAGGAAACAGAGCCCTTCCTGCACAGCTTGGCATCCCCAGCTGCCACCAGCTCCCTGTCCCTGTGGGAGGAGGATGTTCATGGTGGTGCCAGCTCACCTTTCCTCTGCCCAGCCATGTTATAAAGGTACAGGTGACCCAGCAGCATCCGTAGGGATCAAGAGGCTCCTCCTGTAGCACAAAATGCTGTTCCCAGGCCAGAGCTCAGTCTCCTCCTCCTCAAAGCAGTGAGACCTCTGCAAGGCTTCACTTTGTGCAAAACACTCACACATTCACCCTCAGAAACCCAGAACCAGATGGATTTCTTTCCAGCTGTCAAATTCAAGATCAGTTCAAATTTCCCCCCTTCGAGGCCTAATTTGCTTTTCTTTGCTGGATTTTCTTCCTGCTTTTTATGGCCTTTCCTAAACTGAGTTTGCAAACCCATCTTAAGAGCTGGCCTGTGAACTCTCACTAAGAACTCTTTTAGCCTACAAACCAGAAACTCCCAATTTGTTTTCTCACGCTTGGCTGTTTTTTAAATGCATTTTGCAAAATGTCCTATTTGTCCTCCCAACCTTTTTCCACTACAAGTCCTTAGCTCTAGATACCACAGAGATTTAGAGAACATCAGACTTCATATTCTGATTCAAAGCATTTAAAGTCTATTTACTTCAGCATTTTATAGACTTTTAAAAGACCAGAAGTACAAACAAAATCACTAATCTCCTTTTTCCCAACTACCAGAGATTAAAATTGAAGATTGCTAATTTAGGCCAACATTGCCTCTTAGAACCTCCAAGTAAACCACTCCACCCAGGCATGACTTGGGAGGGCTTTGAGCAATGATGGTTTCAGTGTATCTAAGAAACCTTCCTTAGGAGCAAACTCAGCAGCTGCAGAGCTAGAAATATCTCCTAAATTACACCTCCAAGCCCCAAGTCCACCCTCCCTCTGCCTACTTGTGCAATGGTGGTGGGAGATTTGCCCAGACAGGACCAGCAGCAGCTCTGTCCCTGCGATGTGGGTGCCCATCCCCACAGGAACTGCTGCACCTTGTTTATTTTCCTAGTCCTGGGGGTGCTGGTCCTGTTCTCACACACCACATGAGACTCAGAGCTGAAGGCCACGCTTGGCTCAGCCCATTCTGTTTGATGTTCTTCAGATTCACCCTCTTCTCCAAAGCAGACCATGATGGGCTGGTGCCAGCTGAATGTTTGCTGCCAAAGTGCTGAATTACAGACACAAGCATTGCTATTTATGCATCAGGAGGTAAAGCATCCCTCAGCCATAGAGTCACCTGGAAGAGGTGCCTCTTGTGACTGTGTTTGGTTATCTGCATCCATCATCCAGCAACAGCAACACAAGCCTGTCTGCTTCAGCTCCTCCTCTGGCTTCTTTCTCCCTTGCTCCAAGCTTGGGTAATTGAGTCCCAACTGATTCTGGCCTCTCCTGGCAGAGGGCTCTCTGTGGATGAAGTTTTACTGCCTCCATTACTGCAAGTCCTGTATCATGCAAATGTGCCAAGCAATGAAGCCTGAAGACATATCCCAATACATCCTGACACCCTCAAGCCAAGACTCAGCCTCTGCACAGAACACAACTGCAATGCTGCAACTCCCTCCTCTCCTTGCCCTCAGGTTTTCAAAAGTAAAGACAATGCTTCATCTCCGATGAACCAGTTTTGAACCAGTTCAAAACTCCCAGAAATGGAAATCTTATTATTACCCACAGTGGGGGGTGTATGGGACAGACTGCATGGATTTAATTTCAATGCAAATGAGTGATTTACACTGTAGCCAATAGCGAAGGAACGGGATTGATTTACCAAAAAAAGCCTCAGAAGAAGTCCCAGGGGAAGCCTTATGACAAAGGCTGCTCCCAAAGATTGGAGAAAAGGATAAATTTTAAAAGCTACATTCATTTCAACACATATTTCCCTATAAGCACAGCTCAGATGTTCTGTGTATATGCTCTTTTACAGACTAAGCAGCCTTCAATCTAACTTTCAAAAGCCCAAGCAAGTATGATCCCATTACTTTGCTCAGCTCAGAAGATTAAGGAAAAAAAAGTCAGGTCTAATTTGCTGAGGCTGGATAAACTGAGTGTGTGGGTTCTTTTACAAGACAGATTTTAAATATTCTGTCAAGCTCCCCTTTCAACGTTGTCAGACACTGAAATATTAAAGTTTTTGACTTAAACACTTTCATGAAGGACTTTTAGAACTGTATTACAAAAGCTGCACAGAATACCACCAGACCCTGAATAGGCCTTCAGAGTGAGGCCCTGGACTGTTCACTGATGAAGATAAGATGAAACTCAGGAACTGGGGACATTCACAAAGTACAACCTTAGCACCTTGGGAGGAGACCACAGCCCCAGGACTACCAGGCTGGCACAGACCCTCGCAAAAGTGTGTGGGGAGAGAGGTGTTATAGATGGGTAATATGATGAGTGGCTCTCACAACTAAGGGATGAATACTGTGTGCATGTTAAGAGAAGTTTTGTTGATGCATGGTTATGTTACTGTAGTTTGTTGTTTGGACACCCTCTGTTCTCCCCATAGTCCCCTTTCCCCCACTGTGTTGTTGCCACCGGATGGCCTTGGTTGTCAGGGCTGTCAGGGACATGTGCCCCTTGCATGGGGCAGCTGGGAATGGGGAAAGCCTGTTCCTGGGGGAGCTTGGCATGACAACACCTCACCTCCAGTCAAATTGCAAGAAGGTCTCCACCAAGGGACAGCAAAGAAGAGTTGACTGATGGATTTTGGGAGGGGCCAGGGTTGGCTGAGGCAACCCTAGGAGTATAAAAGGTACAGCAGACATTTTGTGGATGAGCCTCTGGCAGTCAGCCACGCTCCCATCGCTGTCCCCTTTTCCTTATTCAGGCCTTTGTTGTGTTGAGGTTTAATAAACCTTTGACTCCAAGGGGGTCCCCAGACCCTGCACCAGAGATGGTGCAACAGACCCTCAGTGTTGCAAGAGACAGTGTCAAATGGGCCCCTATAAGGGAGGCACGTGGGCATTCCCACCTGGCCCAAGGCCTGTATTAACCCATGGAATTCTGTACTCTTTGGTGTGTGGCAGCGTGGCCTGGGACCCTCCCCACCAAGAAGACCAGATGGAAGGGAGCAACGAGATGTCGTTGGGACCCTTGGATGGGTGATATGCTTCCACCTAACCCTGTCACTCTCTGTCTCCCCTCAGCCCCCCCATGCACACTTTTTCTATTTCTTTTTCTTTCTCTCTGCCTCTTTAACTATTAAATAAAAAAAACATCAATTTTTTTTTAGCACCAACATCTAGCCTCATTTGGTTTTAATCTAGTTTTTGGGTATATCTCAAACCTTCAACGTTCTTTGTGGTTTATACACAGAGACTTAGCTTTCCTCACTTTTCTGGGTTTAAACTGGATCATAACAAATGTATACCACAGTCTGAAGGAAAACCTTATCCATCACATCCTTCTCACTACACTCCTTTCACAGCTGTCAGCTAAGTATCAAATTAGTTTTTCAGATCTCAGTAAGAGACCAAACTCTTAAAATCAGATGAGCATTTTGTAAAAAGGCTGCAGACAATGTTCACATGAACCATGACTCAAGCTGGAGCCTGGTGGAGCCCCAGCCTGCCCTTATTCCCAGGACAGGCTGTACTGCACAAGGGCATGTAGTGACAGGACAAGGGGGAATGGCTTCACACTGACAGAGGGCAGGGTGAGATGGGATATAAGGAAGAAATTCTTTCCTGTGAAGGTTGTGAGGCCCTGGCACAGGATGTCCAGAGAAGCTGTGGCTGCCCTATTCCTGGAAGTGTTCAAGGCCAGGTTGGATGGGGCTTGGAGCAACCTGGGATAGGGGAAGGTGTCCCTGGCCATGGAAGGGGGTGGAACGAGATGAACTTTAAGGTCCCTTCCAACCCAAACCATTCTGTGATTCTGTATAGCACAAGGCCAGGGACATTTAACCCAGGGACAAATCTCTCACACTCAAAGAGCAGTAACATTTCTCCACCTTGGAGCAGCCATACTGATGGCCATCACCTAGGCTCCAATGGATGTTTCCTCCCACAGCTCCAGGGAGAAGCTGTACCCTCATGCAAATTAAAGAGCTCAGGAGAGACTTGAGCTGCAATGCCAGGACTTTATCCCTTAACTTACCTGGCTCCCCAGCAGTCTCATAAAAATTCACAGCAATGGAAAAAAGTTACCTAAGACTGTCAAGATTAAAATGTGTTTGCATTTATCTTGCCTGCACAGTGCAGAGAGCACTTTTCTAACATCAAGTGTGTGAGGGGCATTTACCCAGCAGACAGAGGAGAGCTTTGTATCAATGTCTTGGTAGAAAAACCTTGACATTTCCTCCTATGCCCAGCAGCAGCAAACTCCTGCCAGGTGACTACCTCACTAGAGCTAGGCTCAACAGTCTAAACCCTAGAGAGGGCTGTCCTAGATCCCAGTGCTCAGGGTCACCTGCCAAGCTCACGAACAGGAGGGCATTGCTCAGTGCAAGTGTTGGACTGATGCCCCCACCATGCACAGGCTGCTGCTGGATTAACTTTCCCACTGACAGAAAATAATATCCACTACAGATGGAAAAACACCTGAACCATCACAGCAAGTGTCCAACTACCCTCCTGACTGCCCCCTTTCTCCCAGGGAAGATGCTGCTGTTCCCATTTCAGTCCATGCTTCCATTGAATCACTTTACTCACCATCTGGTGTTTGGCTTATAGGACAAACCTGATGAGCTTAACCCTAACAGACTATGTCCTTATATCATGTTTCCAGCTTTCTGTCACTCTCCTCTCTCTCAGCTGGGGAACTGTTCCATTTTCAGGTGTTACCATATCACACTTTCTGATTTTCTTTCCATAATCATTATCAGCAGCTAATTGAAACTATAAGTTTCACCAGCAACAAGCTAAGCTTCAGGCTACAAAAATATTACATGCTTAAAACCAAAAGGTGCCTACTTCACCAGCATGGCTTATGTGAATTCCTCCTTCTGAGGTCCCTTCCAAGAGGTACACCAGAAAACACAGCAAAGCAACAGGATATTTCATTTTGGAATGTCCCAACCTTTTGTTTTTCCTCATTAATAAAAAAGATAAATTCAGGTAGATTCAGAAATATGTCTCAGCCTTTCCCAGTCCTCTGTGGCATGAGCTGCTTTAGGGGATGGAAACAGCTGCCAAAACCTGATCATCCTGAGGGACCAAAGTGAGCATCCCTCCAGCAGCCCTCTTTGCACCACTGGGGATGGCTCTCCCCAGATGCTCTCACCCCAGCAGGTCACTGAAGTGACCTCCAAGAGCAGTTAATTCCTCTTAAGCGAGAGACAAGGAAAAGTGAAAAGGGATAAGCTGTTTTTCCTGATGGACAAGAACAGAAACACTGAGCTACACCTGTGCTTCCAAACACCTGGCACTTCTGAGTACACAAGCAGCAGTTTCCTCAGCTGTGTTAATGGAGTCATAACTGAAACTGATGTTATCAAGTAAAATAACACAGTATATGTCTGTGTTAGCACTTAATCCAACAGCATTTTGTTTTGTCCTAAACCAACCCCCACTGTTACCATTTCTGTATAACTACTACGTAATTTCAATGAGAACAAATTATTCAAGTTACCTGGACAGAAGAAAACACTATTTTGAAGTCTTCATTCCCATTTTTCCCTCCTTTATCCTAATATTGTTTTTGCCTCTTTCATATACCAGGACTATCAAAACTCACTTAAAGATGCTAATTTATCTAAGACATACACAGGGAATTTCACACAAAAGGTTACAGTTTCAAGATGTTACAGTGGTGCTCAGAAAACTCATTTGCTTTAAAATGATGCAATATTATATCACAGGCAAAAGTAAACACAAGTGCACACACTATGTGTGTGTAACCTCTTCACCCAGTAAATTAGATTAGTGTTTTTTGTAGTGTAAAACCCCAATATCTGGGTGTGAAATGTTGCCTGAGCACCCAGAGCTGATGTACCCACAGTGGCTGTCAGGATTCAGCATGTTTCTGCTATTAAATCAGTCCTCAAACAACGAGCTGTGAGTTCCCATGGCAGGGAACCCGTGTTTGTGCCAGGGCATGAGCTCATTCTTTGTTTTCCCCAAGGCAGACATTTTCCCTCCTTCCTCAGGAGAGTGCTGGTTGGTGCCCTGCTGGCTGGGACTGGGGTCTCAGCAGGAGCTTTCCCAGAATCAGGCATGGCTCATCCTGCCCCAAGAGCAGGGCAGGAAGGATGGTCAGTCCCCCTGAGAAAGGAAATTCCATCTCTCCAGCTAGGAGGCTTTAACCCCCAGCTCACAGAATGGCCTATGCCAGGCTTTTGCAAAGAAGTATACAGAAGTTTCCTGCTTGGCAGCAACCCACAGAGAACTTAAAACAAATACTCAACTTAATTAAAGTTAAATTAAATCCATTACTCAGTTAACTAAATAAGGAGACATTGACCCTTAGTAAAAAAAAAATATATATATATATATATATATATATATATAATCTAGCAAAAAGTAAATATGAGCATATTTAAGACATGTTTAAAGGTGTTAAAATCCGTTCTAAGGGACAGGTTAAACTGTTTACTGTCCTGCAGTAAAGCAGCCAACCACCCTGCCTGCTTTACTGTAGGACACTGCTGCTGTCCCTGGGTGCCCAGAGCTGGGGCACCAGAGGCTCAGACTCCCCTGAAGCCCACATGTGATTTAATTTATGTAATGAGGAGCAAGCACAATCAGCAGTGATACTATTTGGGAAGTAAGGGCAAGTATGAAAAACTCCCAGGAACGATGCTGCAGAGCCCACGCTGGGTGGATGCCACGTGCAGTGAGAGGTGGCAGGTCCTCAGTCCTGCAGCCACACGCAGCTGAGCCCCTCTGACCAGAGCAAAGGAAGGTGTGCTCACATTTCCACTGGCCTGGCTCATACCCAGAACTGCCTGGATTAGGCTACTCAGTTACAGTAGATGCAAGTTTGCCACAATTCCTCCTCTTTAACCCATTCTGGCTGGCATTTTCACATGGCAAGCCACACACCTTGCACCTGATTTTAGTCTGAGCAAACTAACAACAAATCTCTGTGGACTGCACCTGGGTGTCAAGAACAGAGGAACACACAGGAAAAATAGTTCATAAGTGATGGGTAGAAACAGCCTTCTCACTGCTCCTGTGGAACTCTCCTGATGTTGGGGCTCTTCTCCACTGCCCAGAGCTCACCCTCAGTCGGGTGGTCAGGCTGGGAAAGCCACTGCTCAGGACAGAGCAAAAGAGAGGAGCAGGAGCACTGACACACCTCCCTCATCCATCCCCTGAGAATGACACAGGGGCTGCTCTGCTAGCTCAGTAGCACCAGGATGCTGCTTCCCATGGACTACTCTGGGAAATGCCTCTGCCTCTGTGCACTGCCAGAGGAAACCCAGCCTTTCACCCCACATAGCTATTTCAGCCAAGCATCCAGGTTTGGGAGGACTTGTGTCCTATTTCAGCTCTAGCTTTGTGCTGCCAGTTTAATTTCTGCTGCAGTTATTCTCTCACTCACACACTTGATTTATTGTCAATTAGCACTGACAGGGTCCCCAAAGCCCACATTTCCAGCCCCCCTGGGCCAGAGAGCTGCCAACTCTGGCAGTTTGGGAATGAACAAGAAAACAAACATCCTCTCTTTCTATTAGCACCACATGGTAGTATTTTGACTAGCAAGCTCATGCTACAGGAAGCCAAAAACAGTGGGATCTCCAGAAAATGATGGATGGGTGCTCCCACTCCCCCGTGTGCCAGGGAGGAGTGGCTGAGACCAGTGCACACAAGGACACCAACACCATGCCAAGTGAGACTGGGGATCTCAACATGTCAGCAGTGATGTCCTGTCTGCATGATGGAAATCTTGACTGCTGGCTGGAAAGCTTTGAGTGTCCCCAGCAGCCCTGTAGGTCCCACCTCCACCCACCTCTGGGTCCAACAGACAGGCAGCCCTTCTTTAGGTTGCAAGTCTGAACATCACTGCATTTGTGGCATCCTCTGTAGGTCCTTGCTGTTAAGGACAGACTTGTCTAGCAAAACCAACTGATAACCAAAGTCTGCTTAAAAAAAAATAAAGTTATTTCCCAAAAGTTACTCACTCATCCTGTTCAGTGTTGTTCCTGCTAATTGTGAAAAAGCAGCTCTCCAGTTCCAGTTTCTTCAGTTTGAGGGCAGCTATTCCCCACAGTCATGGCAATAATCAAAGTTTTAATAAGGAGGATTGATTACATTCTTGGACTCTGAGTATGGGTTTACCAGAAAGCTCAACTGAGAAACCACAACAGATTTAGAAAAAGGGGAGAGGAAAACTCACCAGCTACTCCACATCTTCCAAGTTCCCTTGCACAGAAGGTAACTACAAATTTCACTGCCTTCCAGACAAAGATTACACCTAAAAACCTAAACTGTAGTAACAGAAATACAGATTTTCCTACAAATCACTCAGAGTCAAGTATTCTGCTTATGCTCACATGTTTCAGGCAAGAGTTACTGTAGTTGTAAGTCAAGATTTTCAACAGATCTTTGCCCAGTATGATGAAAAAACACATAGAGTAAAACCTGGAGGAAGAAAGGATATATGCTCTACATTACTGCAAAGGCCACTTGGGGTAAAATGCTCAAAACCTTTTTCAGGGACAAACCCCAACCTCTTTTTGTGATTTGAGGGCAGAACTCCAGCAGAAATTTTTCCCTGTGTTTCAAAGCAGATTGCTTTTTTCCAGATGCAAGGAAGTGCACCTAAAGGCTGCACATATTGAGCCAAGTTATTACTTTACAATGAGATTTTTCCTTCTCACAATCTAGTAAGTGCCTTTGCCAGAGGGGCTGAATGAACACAGCACAGGACAGCCCTGGGTCACCTGGCACTGCTCCAAAGGGACTCCAGCCATGCCTGGGAGCTCTGCTCCAGGGGATTGGTACCTGCAGCAAGGATTGGCTCTCTTTGGGTGCTGATGGTCACCCTCAGCCCCACACAGGTCAGAGGACATCAGTGACTTGGGTTAGCACAGCTGCTGGCCTGTGTTCCAGGCTGTCAGCATGAACTGCACTGGAGGCACAGGCAGTTTGGGGAGAAGAGTCAACCAACTCACCTTGGATGCAAGCACAGCAACCTGGAGGTGTGCATGGAACCACCTTCACCTCCTCTCTAGGAAACCCAAAAAGCCACTAAGGAAGACAACACATGCATACAGGCACCAAAAAAAAACAAAACAAAAAAAAGAGCAAAAGCAGGAATCTGCTGCCTGTACTTGTGTACCCTTGTTCACACACCTCTCTTGGTGCCCTACCACAAACACATCTACTTTACACACCTACTCCCCAGATTTACGTATTTTCAGTGTAGGTCTGGATTCAGAATAGTCCATCCCTACCCCCTTCATTATATTCTATAAAACTGTCTAATTTTTAAATGGATCCATATGTAACATATATTAATAGTCAGATTCAAATCCAATCTGCATTAAACCTCAGGAAGTTGTATCTGGCAGTGGAACTGCTGCACATTTGTTCCTCATTTAATATTATTCATAGGTAAAGTCTAGTAAGGAAAATATCTGTCAGAAAAGATGGCTGTAATTGATAAATGAAGTAAACACGGCCAGAATGCAAGGCTCAAGCTCACACATCAGCCTGTGCTGTAAGTCAGGACAGACAAACAGCCCCACGTCTCGCTGGTGTGTGGTACCAAGGCAGCTCTGCCCATGCTGCTGTTGTGCCATGCTCTGCCCGCTGTCCTGGGCAGAAATGCAGAGTATCTGCAAATTCCACATCACTGGAATGGCAAACAGACCCAATGGCCTCACACTCACTTTTCTCATGGGGTTTGGAGGATCTCACCCTCATCCTGAGCACTCGGGGGCTCTCTGCTGCCAGTACTTTCTCCCCATTCCTCACTGAAGGAGACACCACTCCTTACAGCATCATCCCCACTCTTCCACCCTTGCAGATCTTGTATTCCTTCTGAACTGAGCCAAGGGAGGGCTGAGGGGGCACCCTGGAACCCTCATCAGGACATTCCAAAAGCCTCTCTGGAAAGAAGCAGTTGAGCTAAACCAGCAGATCCTGCACAGAAGCATTTTGTAAGGGCTGGATAAAAAGCATGGAATAGCATGTGACAAACCACCTCAGTGGAGGAGACGACCATCTGAGCAATATTTGAACACTCAGCATCACCCAAAGAGTGCTCACAGGCTTTGGGGTCAGGCACAGGGGATTCTGTCAGCCTGAACTGACATACTTGAATGTTCTGAAGGCTGTAGGCAGCCCCAGGGCCTCCACCTCTGCCCTGGGAGGGGTGGCCAACCTACAGCAGTGAGAAGCCTCAGCAGGCTCGAGCCCTGTCATCCAAGACCTTGGGTGCCCTAGGAAAGCTGGCAGCATGTGCACCAGCTCAGCACACATTCAAGGAGGAGCCAGACAGCAGGAGCTGCCCTCTGCCTATCTACCCTCCTGGTCTCCTCCTGGTTCCCCAGACATCTCCACAACATGGACCAGCACATGCAAAAATTGACAATCCAGTACCTTATAAGCAGAGAAGGAGAAGAGAAACCCCATTTCTCTTTCCATCAAGAAGCCAAAGAAGAATGAGAGTCACCTCTGACCTTGCTAACAAGCCATTAGAGATGGGTAGGAAAAATGGGGAGACCTGCTCAGCTCCATCCACCTCCTGGCTGCTGCAGGAGACCAGGTAGTAAGGATACAGGTAGAAGGCTCCAGGGAACAGAGCTGAGGACAGAGGGAAGAGAGAAACTGCAAAACAGAGAGAAGGAGTGCGAGAGAAAAAAAAAAAGGAAAAAGATGAGAACATTACCAAAAAAACCTCAAACAAACAAAAAAAAACCCAAAACAAAACAAAAACCAGAAATCCACCATCATGGGAGGTGAATCAGTGTCATGGAATTGGGAGGGTGCAGCAGATTTTGGAAGCAGCCAGGGTAGAGACACACCAACTGAGGCAGATGCAGACAGATCCTGGATGTGCTGTACCCCAAGAAGGGCAGGCACTGGACTCCCAAGAGCTCCATCCAAAATAACACTAACTCTGATCTTGGTCACAGCCTCACGAGGGTCAGTGTTGGATGCCACCCTCCATGTGCTGCCCAGCCATCCTGTGTCCCCAGCAAGCTGATCCAGCAAAGCCTGGCTTGGCTGGAAGGCAGTGACACAGAGGGGATTGTGCCAGATCTGCTCAGGATCTGGCTCACCATGGGAAGCAGCCCAAGAAAAGCACAGATAGACCTGCAGAGAGCTTTAAAACCACACATGGAAACTCCTTCACTTCTGGAAGGAGCGCAGGCAGAGCACAGGGCTTTCCAGCCTCCAGACATGGATGTCCTCTCCTCAAAAGCAAGCTGGGAGAGCAGCAGATGTGCAGCTGCCATACCTGTGGGTCAGGCTCGATGTTGATCCGGTATGCTTGAGCCTTGCCATCTTCCAGGACAGGGGGGGACCAGGCCTTCCCTTCAGCTCTGCAGGGGGAAATTAAATAAACTACTTGAATTGCTTTTAAGAAAGCCCAAACAAAAGTGCTCCCCCCCAAACAAACAAAACCCACAAAAATCCAAAAAAAAGAAACAGGCTTCTTAAACAAAACAAAAAAGCAATTAAACAAATTTTAAAAAAAAGCCAAAACAAACAAGCCAAAAAAAACCCCAAAAAACCCCAAAAAAACCTCCAAACATATATATAGCATATATTAATTCCCTAGTAGGTTTATATTATATTTGCATTCGTTCAAAATTATCCTCAGAAACATTACAATGATAAATAGAGTTTATCCTATTAAAGTTTCATCCTATTAAAGCCATGAAACTCAAAACCATCCTTGAAGTACGAGGTTCTGTCTGTCTCAGTTTGGGGTTAAAGAGACAAACTCGTTTTCGTTCAGGAAATCAGAATACAGGCTCTTGGTAGCTCCTGTTTTGCATATTCCTGGCTTTGTCCCTTTATTCTGGCCCTGAATCCAGAAAGCATTCTGATTACATGTGTGTATAGATATATATATTACATGTGTGTATACATATATACATGCAATGCCTGGCAGGCCTGTGTACTAGACCACATCAGGAATTCTATAAACACCTTTCAGGAAGAAGGCTTTCACCACCCTGTATGAATCATCCTGACCCTTTCAACAGTTGCCAGATAGAAAAAGCCCTAAAAATACAGTTTCCATTCCCAAATGCATCTTCAGTCCTGCCAAGGCAGAGCAGAATACTGTCACTGTCCAAAGATTTTCCATGTGCCTGATCATTTTTTCCCCCACAAAGGCATCTGGGGACATGGCTGGAATGTGATCTCCAGCATAGATCTCCAACACTTAGGATATGAGGGAGTTGCAGGGGCCTGGGCAAGGTCCAGCAGGTACATCCACAGACTTCTCAGGATGCAAGAAGGTTAAGTTGGAAGATGGAAACTCCATTAAGTTCAAGATAGAGCTTTCAACATGCAAACTACTCTCTTTTTCATCACAGTCTGTATATGCACCACTTCACAAAAACAGGTGCTGTTCCATGGGCACAGATGCATCCAAGCATCCTTTGTGTAAGTTCACCCCTGCCACATACCACGCTCACTTTCAGTTAAATTATCTGCAGAGTCCAGGTTTGAAAAATAAGGAGCACAATTTTAACCCAGGAATTCTCAAGGAGATTTTTACCTTTGGTATTTTGCAGCTACATAAGTCAACAAACAAAGCTACCTTTACAAATCTAGGGTCTGACCCAAAACCTACCAAATGCAGGGACTCCCACTGACCTGAACATACTTTGGATCCAGCCCCTGAGGATTTCAGCTTTTATTCCTCACTACTGCCATTACAGCTTTTTCAACAGTGAATGATTACTCTCATAGCTAGGTATCTTGTTCTGAAAACTTATCTTTACTGTTATTTGATTTTAAGCTGGGACAATTCACTTATAAATTGGTCTTTCCAACTGGGACAAAGGAAACAGTCCCTCCCAGGAACATCAGCATTCCCAGCCACCTCGACTTGCTTTTTGCCATGATCTGGTGCTGTGTACATTGCCTCCACGTTGAATATCAAATCTGGAGGCCCAGAACAATGGAAATACCTAATTACATTGGCAGGGATCACCATTGTGATTTCTGTGCTTTCCCCTGCACTGAGCTAAGCCTGACGAGAGCTCACGGTGCCCCGAGGAGGCTCCATGGTGACTTTCCCCCTGCTCAGGTCTGGACCCACATGCCAAACACAGCTTAAAGCATCCCCAAAGACTTCAACCTGTCAGCAAATAAGAACAGAGCTTCAGCAAGTGATTCTGATTGCAGAAGATAGGAGCAATAGCAGTAAATTCATTCTGTGTGAAGGTATGGCATTCAGCCACCAGCATTGCCAGCACTTCCAGCTCTCCACACCCCTGACAGAGATTACACTGGCTGACCAGAAAGCAGATAAACCTGTGCTTTCCAAAAGCCATCATGGGTATATTTACACTTAATGACAGACAGGGACAGACTTCAGTTTACATGGAGAAGTCCATTCATAGTTAATGCTTTAATGATTAAACTCAAGGCTTCACTACCAGTTCTGCAGAGTGACAGAAGTTCTTGGTATAACCAAGACCAACTTTGACAGCTTCCAGCAACAGTCTGAACAAAGCCAAACTCACATCAGCCCCAGCTTCCACCTGAACTACACTGTAACAAGCTGATACAGCACAATCTGGGCTCCACCTGGCACCCAGAAAGGCAAAGCTAAGGTGAATGGCAGAACCATCAGCCTCATCAAAAAGAAAATCAAGTTGCAAGTTTAATGAGCATTTATGCTTACACAGGGAGACCCCCTCTTTTCTCTGGGAACAGCAAAACACCATGTAATCTGAAATAATCCAAAACAATGAGAGATGACTCTGCCTGAGAGAACAATGCTACAGGCAGCTACTGCAGGAGGGGCTGATGCTTGGAGCTCATGCCCCAACCCCGGCTGCAGGAACATCCCATGCCCACATCCTCAGCAGGACCAGCAGCACAGGGCTCCCCTGTACCCCCAGAACAAGCCCCAGAGCAGTGGGGACTTGGTGGCCAGCAGAGTCACCACGAGACCCCCCCAGCAGCAGGTTCACCCTACCAACAGTCAGAGCTTTGTGTTTAGGCAACGGCAAAAGCCCAACACATTTCTCATACGTCACAGGCAACAGATCAGGCATCACTCAAATGTTCCGAGCTGTTTAATTTACAGCTCAAGGACAGGAAAAGTGTTCTCAGATGTGCTATAGGGGATTAAAGGCAGTTATGTGGAAATCATTACCCTGCACTTACACCACTCCGCTCTCTTAATGGCATCTAGGACAATCCCAAGAAAAATAACTTGACCTAGGTTAGCGCAAGGCCCATAAACAGGACATTACTAAAAAAACCAAAGTTGCAGACACCTTTTATCCCACCATTTGCTTTCTAAAAGTCTCAGAGTCATTCTCAAAAGATTACTTGCATATGCTCACATATTTTACCCGAATGTTTTTTCACCTGGTAGTGATCTGCAAGTCTCACTCTCCAAGTTTGTAGAGCTGCTTTTAAGTTGCAAGAATTCCTGTGTCTTACCAAATGTCTAATTTCTCCATCCTCTAAAAACTAACATCTATCACTTAGGAAAGTGCCAGCCTGGATCCAAGTCACTGGTGTTCCCATGCAGCCACAAACCACCAGAATAATCAAGTTGCTGTATTTCACCCCCTTTCTTTGGGGGGTGACTCCAGGGTCCTGCCCATCTCCTGACTGCTCCTCACCTCCCACCATGGCACATCACTGTGCTCACAGCTGACTGCTATCACTGATTTGGCCTTCTAGAAGCTGAACTCTATCTAGAAGCAGCTACAGCTGATGCTTCAAACTTCCCAGGATTGTGAGCCTCACCACAATAACTGTGAGGTGTTGGATTCATCCTCTGCAGGGCAGCATGGGAGCTGAGCTCTGCTCAGCACCCCAAAGGACCCAGCTCGTTCAGTCAATGTGAAGAAGCTGCAGGATTTCTCCTCCTCCATTCCTCTCAGCTGAAACCATTGTGTATTGCTCTGGAAAGCTGCCGGGTTTCCTCTCTATTAGTCTTCAAGGAGCTCCAGAGGGGAAGCTGTGATTCACTTTTTCAGTTGTACTTTTACTGGAAACTTGAGAACATACATTGTCATCCTTCCCATCTTCCAGCAGCTTGCCTGGGCTGCTTACAGCTAACAGACCCCAATAAAATCCCCAGGAACTGGGGGAGATGGAAGGAACACCAATTACATGAGGTTCCGGGTACTTTTGGGGCTACATGTCCAGCAGATTCATTACTGGGCTTTCTTACACAGAAACTTTCAGAGAAACTCCATCTCTTTAGATAGAGCAGGAATAGACAGAGAATCTTCACAGTCAATTCTCCAAGCAGACTCAGCAGTGGCATACACACCAAACCAAGGGGGAAGAAACTCCTTCCAAGATTTAGTTTAGATAGAAGGAATCAAAGCTGAACTTTTAAGGATTTATTCTTTGACGCTACAGTCAGGAAATAAATTCAGCTCAACCACCCTGGGGTTCTTGGCTGCACCTGGGGCTGGGCAGATGCTCCCAGTTGTCCAGCATCCACCTGGCCCTGTGCACAACAGCCCCAGGCTGTCACCAAAAGAGAGGGCTGGAATTGGATTGGACTGGAAATCATGAAAGTGTCAAAGTTGAAAAAGCCCACTTAGACCATCAAGCCCCACTGTTACCCCAGCATTGCCAAGCCCACCACTAAACCATGTCCCCAAGTGCCACATCTACTTGTCTTTTAAATCCCTCCAGGGATATGAGGTCCCTGGGCTTGAAAACTCTTTCAGCAAAGAAATTTCCCCTAACAGCCAATTGAAACCTCCCCTGGCACAACACACTAACACACTTCTTGCTTCTTAAGGAATTTGTTGTGTAACTTGGAAGCAACTTCACAGTGAGTAAAAAGAACAAGTTTTACCAGGTATTTGTGAGTAATAGTTCATGGGGCTGCTCAACACCCCGGATCTTCTCCAACCAGCTGCCACGTAACTGGCCTGACCCTTCCTGCACTAAGGCAGGCAAAGTACATCCCGTGCTGCCTTGGCTTGAGATTCAACAGCTGGGAAGATGATGATGGAACAGCTGCCTAATTTATCACCAGAGCAGCCTGAACCATCCTGCTGAATTTTAATCAGCACCATCACCCCAAGTGCCACATCTACACTAAGCCCATGTGAGGAGCCACTAAGCTCCATTCTGGAGCCATTAACCACAGCCTGAACATCCAGCCCTTGTTCCAGGGGTGCCCAAGTAATTCCTCACATCTTACATCAGTGCCCACATAGGCATCAGTTAAAATCTACTCCTTTCGTAAACCAATGAGGATTTTCAACCACTTTGTTTCAGAACAGTAAGGCTACTGTGCTGCTTTGCCTTTCACAGCCTCACTGCCCAAAAACAGCCTTGCACATGTTGGGGAAAAGCAGGATCCAAAAAATCCAGGGACAAAGCACCCACTAACTTCAGGGAGGTCAGGGGTCTGGCCAAGAAAGAAGGCAGAAAATGGAGGGCATGAAGAAGGAAGAAAAACCCCCTCAAGAGATTTGTCCTTGATAAAAGACAAAGAGGTTTGAAAAAAAGGAAATATCTGCTAGTCCAGCCTGAGAGCAGGGGCAGCTTCACAGATACCAACACTGACTGTGGGCTCCAAGAGGCACAGGAGAGCCACGGAGCCCAGCATGCTTAAAAAGCTGTGACATCCCCTTGCCAGCAGTTTTCCCAAAGTGGGCATAGGGCCAGTTTCTTCAGGAAAGCTGCAGCACAAGCCTTCATCCTCCCTGGCAGATGACCAAAGGTTCAGAAAAAGCTGTGGGGCTCGCCCTGGCCCTCTGGCACAGATGGGCAGGTCTGGACAGTGCTGCCAAGGGTTTCCTGGCAGTCCTGTGTCAGCAGGAACAGAGATGCCATGAGGTCTCCCATCCTGTACCCAAGGTCCTTTCAAGCAGCAATTTCAGCAAACACAGCTCCAAACCAATTTTATGGCTGCCTTTATTTGATGCATAATACTTGGTTTTGGTCAGGCCACTCAGTAACTCCCCCTTCTTGTTTTCCCCACATTCTGACTTTCCTACTGAACTTCCTAGTCTAAGGGCATTTACTGACCAGAGTCTGAAAACAAAACCCATCTTGTTCCCTATCTCAGTAACACATAATGTCAAGGGTTGATGGAGAAAGGGCACGGAATGAAGCAGTCCAGAGGGCACCATGGGGATGGAAGCACTGCACAGTTCCCTGCCCTCCCCTTCACTCATGCCTGGCTGCAGGAAGCCTGCTTTGACAAAACAGAGCTCTTCACAAAAGACATGCAACAAACAGGCTTGTTATTTCAAATGTATTTCAGACAAACACATTTAAAAATAAAATCATCTTGTGCTGGCTTGCAAACTGTATTTTGTTGAAGGCAGTGTACAGAAAAGATGCTGCTTGAAGAGCAACCTCTGCCCAAAGGAAAATATACTAATGCACACCACCACAGGCAGGGTTTTCTTGAAGCTCAGCCTCAAAGCAGGGTCCACGGTGTTGATCCACAGCTGTGACAAACAGCAGTGGCTGGACATGCACACAAACCAACAACACCCCTCATTATTGCCCCAGGACATGGCTCCCTGAGCAGTGCCAGGTCACCCCACATTCTAGGAGGCAGATCACAGAGCAGGGATCCACTCACACCTAGGAGGAACTCCAGATGTGCTTCCAGCAATGACTAACAAGTGGGCAACAGGATCCAACAGGTCACTTGGGAGACAGGAGAGAAATCCAAGAACCAAGTCACTGTGCACCCACTTTGGGCCAAACTAAAAATAGACCTAATAGCTCATCACTGGGGCAGCTGTCCCTACTGCAGAAAAAAACAAATACTCAGTTTTTCCTGTCAAGAGAAATGCCACTCTCATGGACATCTCTGGGCACAGCCAAGGAGAGTTCTGCCCTTGGAGAAGCCACCAAACTGACCCAACAGTGTAATCTCCAAGAGGGGCTACCCTGAGCTGAACAGCTCCTCATCTCACCATCTGTTCCTGCCTTGCAGAGCCCTGAGCATTTATTTCTGCCTATGAGATACAAAAGTCTTTAAAATCTGTGTTTATGAAGACTTTAAGGCCTGACAAAACCATTACAATCCTACTGCTTAGCAAAGACCAACCATGTCACCCACAAACCCTGCACCACTGAAAGGCTGTGGGCCACCACCAGCAGCATCTCTGCTAGAAAATTCATCTCCTCTGGACACACCACATGGTCTCACTGTAAGAAATATCCACACCTTGCTAGGTACAGTTGGGAAAAAACAACCTGAAGTCACAGACTCTCCACACAGCATCTTCCAGATCACCCTGAGGCCATGAATGACAATGGAAAGGGAAACCAAGCAGCCAGATCATCCCTAACCCCAGCAAGGCACAGACCAACACTGCTGTGAGACCATTCTGACCACAGCCTCTGCCCTGTGCAGGAATCACCACTTAGGAGAGGAGATGCAACTGCACAGAGATATACAAGGGTCCAATCTGAGCCAAAAAAGAAACACCAGTTGATATCAGTGGCTAAAATGCAGTGTAAAGGTGGGAATTCAGTCCATCAAATCACACAGAAGAAACCCTCATCCATGAGAGCAAACACTGCCACGCTGCAGGTGAAAGCTGCTTTCAGCAAAACTTGGTTCTAACTCCCAGTGAAGCTGCCAGACCACCCCAGCAGCTGGTGGTTCACCAAAACCTCCTGTCACTACACAAGGACTTCACCTCTTCAAGGAGAGCTCCAGTAGCCTGCAGACAGACAGGAAGGGAACCCTGGTCCTGCCCTGGGCTGGACAGGAGCTCTTGGGGGTAGAAAATCACCTAGTCTCCCTAAAACTGCTCCAGATGGAAAGCAAAACAACTGCCCTCCTTGGCTATGGGAAACTCCACCTGTGTGAAGGGGTTTTGCTTGCTTTCCTTATTTTCTTTCTTTTGTAGTGCTGAAGCCACATCATCTCTACGCCATGGGCTGAGCTCAGGACTTTGCTTTAGCCAGGCAGCTCAGAGATGCCTGTCTGAGGAACCATGAGGACTCACAGAGGGTTTGCTCCATTTATGGCAGCAGTCCTTCCCCACTGCCCAGGCATCCAGTCAGAACTACATGGTTTTCCAAGAAAAGTATAAACAGTAAATGATAGCTCTTTATATCAGGAAATGCCTCTTTAATCTGAAGTGGAAAACTATATCCTCTTATTTAAACTTATACCAGACAGTACGAGCCATCTGTGAACCTTATAAGGAGTGTTCATTTTGCTTGGGTAATTTGTGATTTTGCCATAAAATTAATACCAATAGAAATCAAAAAAAGACCAAGAAAACCAAACCAACCAAACAGAAAAACCCACAAATAAACAAAAAAACCACCACCCACACACACAAAACACACCAACTTAAAAAAGCCCAAAAAAACCCCTCCAATACCAAACTCATGCCTTCATCTTGCTTTGAAATACCCTAAAAAGTGAATTTGGCAGGACCTTCAAATGTTGGGTTTTTTTTTTTTTTTTATTAAACAGATGCTTGAAACAATGGGTGGATGTTAATGAAGTGGAAGGGTTTGTCCAAAGGACATTTTGATTCCCATGCTATTCTTGCTTGAGTTGACACAACCACAAAGACTCAACTCAGGCCCCAGCCTGGACAAACCTTACAAGGTACAAATGATAATCCACATGTATAAATGAACTGAACCCATTTTTTCTACCAGTGGACCATTGAAAATCATTTTGTTTTACTATTTTTGCAAACACAGGACAATTACCCAGACCATGGGAATGCTCCAAGAACCCAGCCTGGGAGCACATCTGCTCCAGGGCCAGCCAAAAGCCTTCTGAGCAAAACTGACACAAGAGCACATCAGGGAGAACCAACCTGTTCACAGAGAGCAGCAGCTGGTCCACACATGCCTTGATCTTGTTTTGAGCTTCTAGATGTGTCATGTTGTCAGTGTTCTCTCCATTAATTGCCAGAATAATGTCTCCTGGGCACAAGTCTGCCATGGCTGCTTTACTGCCAGGGTTAATCTGGGGAAAAAAAAAAAAAAGGGTTAAAGAATGCTGTTGTTTTTTTTTTTAAAAACAAGTCCAGTTTCTTGGAATAAGATGCAGGTAAATGGAACAGTTATTTCTGGAGAATATGTGTTTTCTCCACACCAATGGCACCTACCTGAGGTTGGATGCCAGAGCTCTCAGGTAAGCCCCAGGTCTCCAAGGGCCATCCCCTACAACAACATTCTTTGAAATAAGGAATTTCAGTCAACTCCAGCCACTGTGTGACCAGGTCCTCTCTTTACATTTGTCTCTTGCTTGAAATAAATGCAATATGCTCTTTCCAGATGCTTCACACTCCTTTGGCTTGCAGAGCTTTCATGGTGCTGCAAGAGTCAGTCCCTAAGTAGCACATGAAACCTTCCTCTCGGGTTAACCACCATCCCCCTGACTGCTGCCTGGGGAGAGGCCACATTTGACATCACTTTTTCTGGACTGACATCAAATGATTTGTCTCCTTCTAGCCCTGCGTGGTCGCCAGCCCCAGAGGGATTTAGCAGATATGGCACTTGGGAACATGGTTTAGTGGCAGCCTTGGCAGTGGTGGGCTAACAGCTGGAATCAAGGATCTTTAAGATCATTTCCATCCTAAATGATTCCATGATTTTATTCTATAAATATCACACAGCTCTTTCAGCCTCCACAATTCTTTCATTTTGGTTTTGTCAGAGTGCCAGAACCTTATAAAACTTCTAACTTCTTTCCTAAGGAATTAATGACAGGTCCAGGTACAGTTTGTGGTCAGCAACAAGACCAATCCTATAGCCCATAAAAGAGGTTCTTGAGAAATTACCATTTCATTTACCTCATCATTAATGTGGTTTTAATTTTTACAGTAATACAGAATGACACAAGGCATAGTCAGAACAGGTAAACATGTCTGGATAAACTCTATGCTATGTGTTTTCTCTCTAATTTCCTCTTCAGTTTATTCACAGCATCTGCTAACCAAACACATTTTATCAACCGAGAAGTTACAGCAAGCCTGACTTTTGGTCATTCATGTGTCACTGCATTAAAGCAAGCTGGTACTTTAATTCTGTTTACTCATGATTTACACAGATGTAACTCCCTGTCTTAGGTGGTGGGTCTCTGCCCCACCCTCCTTAAGAAATCCAGACAACACTGGATTTCCAGGAGCACTGCTCTCCCCACTACCACCCCTTGGCTCACAGCAGTGCATGACAGCACCCAGACAGACCAGGCAGTTTTTGAGTCACTAAGACCAAGTGGGGCAGTTCCCAAGTGCCCAGAATCCCCCCAACCAGAGGCCATCATTAAACAGGTGGTTTCTTTTAGAAAGGGGGCATGCACATGCACATCCCAGCTTTCATCCTGATTTTACATAATCCTACAATGGCTTGTGTTGGAGGGGACCTTAAAGATCATCTTGTTCCAATACAGAAGCACATTCCACCCAGCTTGCTCCAAGCCCCTACCTGGCCTTCAACAGTTCCAGGGACAATTTGTTCTATTTTTGTAGGGAATTAGAAGAGGATTTAGTCTTACCACAGCAGCCCCCTGTGGACTGCATTAGAGCTATCCCTGAGAAGCACAGCCCCAGTGTAACCCAGCCTGTTGCACTGCTCCCTGCATGACCACAGCTACTGGCACCTCTGAAACACAAACCTGAGGGTGTTTGAGAGGTTCCAAACCACTTCTGACTGTTAAGTAGAACTGGCAGCCCAAGTTACAGCTTTTGTTGCATTGTCAGAGTAAATCAGTATTTGCCATTTGCCTTTCAATAGTTTCAGCAGGGCTGTTTGGCTCCAACAAACCTGCCCAGACCAACTGCTCAGGGGCTGCCCTGTGACTCAGCTCAGAGCAAACAACAGGAGATGCCTTTCAGCTCCACACACATTAGCCCTGACACAGGACATTTCAAGCCAGGACAGGATTATTTTTCCCCTGGCATTCTTAGGGGTTTTTTGACTCCTGTATCCATTCACAGGGCATTAGGGTCCTTTTACAGCAACAGAAGCTGCCAGACTCATCAGAAAGTCAACCTAAAGCTCACCCAGCAACTCCAAGGAAGCACCTCCATGCTCTTGCCTGCTGTTATCTGCTTCCCTCAGTTTCATCCCACAGCCCTGGCTGCCAGCAGGCTTTTAGACTAACAGACCTTCAGCTTGACCCAGGACAGCTGTATTTTCTTCTTGTCTATTCTGTGCTGTCTAGATGTCTGATGGATTTTTCCCCTGTAGTGATCTTAACCACATTGTAGCTTCCTTGAAGAATAAGCTGTTCACAAATAGGACTCTTAGCTGTTTCCTATTTTAAGCTTCTGCTTTATTTCAAATTATTTTGGCAGTATTTTGATATTAGCATTTTATGCTAGCTGTGGAGATGAGCAAAGGCTTGAAACAGAGCTGCACTCCAAGAATTCATTTGAGATACAGCATCAGTGTCTCAACAGCTTGGGAATCATTACTGTAATGTCTGCCAGGCCCAAAGTTTGTATTTTAGTGAATAATATTTAAAATACTGCAGACTAAGTTCTCCTAATCCACAGCTGTGCAAAGCCATTGACACTCCACAGAAAGCCTGACAATTCTGGTTATGGGTCAGTGCTGTGCCTGAATCCTAGAGCAGGGGCTCACCTGCTTTGGACATGGCTTAGTGGTGACCTCAGCAGTGCTGGATTAACAGTTGGACTTGATGGTCCTAAAAATCTCTTCCCACAAAGCATTCTGTGATTGTATGACATTCAAGCCTGGCAGTGCACAGAGGTTTTGGGATGGAGCTTGTATCAGAGGCACTTGCTTGTGCCTCTCTCCAGAGAGCCCTCAGGTCTGCCCTGAGCCAGAACCAGTGTGTGATGGCAAGGAAGCACACATGAATCTGAGAGTAATCAGACATTAGGAAGTTAAAAACACTGCAAAGAAAACCTGCACTGAGTCACTGCAGCCCTGTGTTCTTGAAAGGGGCCTCCAAAGGAGCTGATGTTTGAGAACAGGAGAGGATTAAGAAAAACAGTGGTAAGATTTTATTTGATTTTGAAGTTCTCCATCTGTGCCAAGAACAAACCATTTCAAATATCGATGCTGAATGAGCACAGACCAAGCCCAGACTGATGGATAGGTAACTCTGGGTGGTGTGAGCTATCTACCCACCACAGGCAGCAGAGAGTACCCTAAAGCCAAGTCCCAGCTCATGCTCCAGGGCCCAATGTGGGTTATGTGCCACAGCACCTGCTGTGCCCTGTGTGTGCCACGCCTCACCCTGCCCAGGCTAGGTGCCTGCCAGGATTTGGGCTAATTGTGTCCTTTTCTGCAGTAAAGAGCTCAGGCAGGGCAATTACACACCAGCAAGGAGTCAGCCCAGTCCCTCACACCCTGCTAAGCCCCAGGGCAGCAGGGCCCCACACAAGTGTTGGTGTTTCAGGTGGGGAATTCTAGTGCTGGATGGGGTGGTCTAAGCCCTCATGCCATCAGCAGCTGAGCAGGGTCTTGCTCCCTGTCAGGCTGTGTAGCTCCCAAAGACCTCTGCTTGTGCCATGGGGTGACAGCAACCTCAAGATACCTTCAGAGCAGTGAAGTGTACAAAGCCACCAAGAGCCAAAACCACAGCAAACACCATGGGCTTAAACAAACATAAATATTTTTGTTACAATTCCCGTAAAGGTTATTTTTCGATCAGACAAGAATCCTGCCTCCTGTAGAAGCTCTGAGCTCCCAAAGACATAACTTCATGAAGGACTGAGATGAACCCCCAGCCATCAGTTAACTCACACTCCTGGTTACTGCTGCCCTGCATGCAGAAGTATTTTTCCAATGATATAAATCCAAAGCCAACTAATGGAGACTTGAGGTGAAGTTGCCCAACACAGACAAGCCAGTCCCACAGAAAGGGGAGAAGACCATCTCCCTGCATCTTCCTGCTCCAGGAGTATCATCCAGCCTCTTCCTGTGTGCCATCCCTGGTGCTCAACAGGTTCTGAGGCACAGCCTGGGGTGCAATCCAGAGGAGCTGATTGTTTTATAGAATCACAGAATCACAGGTTTGGGTTGGAAGGGACCCTAAAGATCATCTTGCTCCAACACCCTGCCATGGGCAGAGACACCTTTCACTAGATCAAGTTGCTCCAAGCCCCATCCCATCTGGTCTTGAACACTTCCAGGGATGGAGCAGTGACAGCTTCTCTGGGCAACCTGTGCCAGGGCCTCACCACCCTCGCAGACATAATTTCTTCCTCATATCTAATCTAAACCTTTCTTACTTCAGTTTAAGGCCACATCCCCAAGTTTTCTGTGAGTGAATCAAAGCAACTCAGAGGAACAGGTCCAGAGCAGTGGACTGTCATCAGGGACCATGGCAGGGCTGCAGTGAGCTGGTGGCGAGCTCTCCACGAGATGTTTAAGCAGATCCCAGTGCTACCCACCACCTAAGCACTGCTCTATTTTCAGCAGGAAGGAACCAAGCACGAAATATGTGCAGAAGCACTTCATGTGCTGGGGAGGTCACTGGCACTTCTGTTTTCACAGCTCCTTTTATGCCCACAGAAGCCCTGTGCTCTCTCTGCTCGGAGAGCGTGGCGTGCACGCCTGCCAGCTTTACTGCTCTCCCAAAATTAAATAAAGAACAACCCTCTGAGTTTAACCCCTCCACAAAAACAAGCAGCTGCTTCCTCGCTTCTCTCTCTCAAAAAATGAAGATGCTTCAGAATGCTTATAAACAGAAAGGACTAAAAGAAACAAACCACTTGCCCAGCAATGATATTGTAGAGCAGAGCACAAGGGGGTGTTTGCAGAGCACTTGTCCCAGGTAAGCAGCTCCAGGCTCTCAAGATCCCAGAGAGCAGCTCCTCCCCACACAGCATGCCTGTGGAGGGTGTGTCCTGTGGGGATTTGTTCCCCTAGAGAGCCAGAATGTACTTTTTTCCCCCTTTTCTAATAAGAATATTATTCTTCCTAATCCCCTCAAGATATGCCTCATTTGTAACATCATTCTATCTTCTCCACAGAGCACTGTGCTTCCAAAATTACCAGAGGTCCAATATTGGTGTCTGTCTCAACCCCCTCCATTGTTCAGTAAGAGAAGGACAAATTCAAAGAAATAGCTCCCAGTGGACAGCCCTTCTCTCACTGTCCTCTGCCTCTTCAGTCACCACAGAAGGTTCAGTGACAGCACTGCAAGCATCACCTCCACACTATGCCTTTTGCCAAATCAGCCACCAGGGAACTCAATAAATACAACCAATTTTAAAAAAAAAGTTTTTTCAATCATATTCCCCACTGCTTTTTCCAGGATTATCATCCACCTCTTGACTCTCCTCTAATGCAATTACCCTCCAGCAGCCCCCTTCCCCAGCCAAGTGGATACTCTGATGCTATGAAACAGACTGGGATAATCCCAAAGCCAGCAGCAGCTCTCTTATCTGGCCACTGGAGCATCACCAGGATTTACTGAGTGCTGGCATCTGACAATGGCAGGCCATTAAAATAAAGTACATTGGGGCAACTGCCTTGCGCTTAACCTAAATTGGTTAGTGTTGGAGCTATGCAGTCTAATTTAGTAAGCAAGATTATTTGCACCAAGAGAAGTTGAAACACAGTGTTCTACTGTCTGTCCTAGAGCCTGGCCACAGAAGGGAGCCAGGCCTGGGACAGCATTCAGAACAGGGTGAAGTCCCCATGCCTGTATCCCCTGCCTTCACAGGGATGGGAGCCCACCACAAGGATGGCTCTACTCAGAAACAGCTCTGCTCAAACCAACTTTAGAAGTTGGCTGAGACAATCATGCTGAAACAATCAATAGAGACATGCTGAAACAATCAATAGTTTAGTAAAAGGTTAATTTGCAATATTAACTTAATCCCTTTTTATTTCTATTCTTTCCCCAGAAACCTCCGTCTAAGGTCACCTGTGTCAGGACTGGAGGAGGGATGCAGCTCCTCACTGCATGCAAGGCCTCAGCACAGCCATGGGAAAGATAAGTTAGTCTTTATTCTCACAGAATTTATCCAAATCAACAAAAGGTGCCTATTCTGGCCATTCCCATCTACATAATGAAGGTAGCTTTACCTCTGCCACAGCTTCACTTTTTATTAAAAGCGCTACTCTAATGCATCCCATCAGTGAACAAAGCCAGGATTTAATGGGTTAAAAGGTGCAATCCCAAACAAGCCCACACAGACCACACCACTCTTGTCTTAAATCAGTGGTAGTTTGTTGTAGGCAAGACTGGGGGAATTTTCTGTTCTGCAACTGTGATCAAAAAGGACCTGATTAAAGTCTTCGGGAGGCTTTCAAGATAGTGTGACAAACTCTCAGCTTTTAAACAAAGCCTGTCTGTTCCATGCTATGGGGTAGGGAATGATCTTATGTAGCCACATCTTTTAAAACAAGAAGAACCAAGAATCAAATAATAAACTAATGAAAACTAATTCCCTAAATCCTTTAAATGTTCTTTCCAGGGATTTTCTTCAGCTTTTCAAAGCATCCTACCTTGAATTCCTTGCCAATTCATTTGCATTTTTCTAGTTGCTTATACAAAGTCTGAAGTATCAAGACATTATTTAGATAAGCTCACAGCCCAGTACATGAAGATTCTTCATGCAATCTGAATTAATTTAACTACTGAAGAAAAGAAGCTAAAAGAATAGAAGGGAAAGAACCAGACTACAAGTATCATAAAAGGCAAGACACTCGAAAATCCTTTTGAATCCAAGTACTAATGGATCAAAATCCAAATTTAGAAACAGATCCAGAGGGTAGATCCTAACCCAGCCCAAAGTATGAGGTCCCTGTACAAAGAAGAGGCTGAGAATCAGTGAAATTTGACATATGTTTTAGAGCAACCAGCCACTAACCCATGTGCAGACCTCAAAACATGGATTGAGAAAAACAAGGAAGGGATCCACAAGGATCATCTGGTGGATCTTGTCAAGACCTCTCTTGCTCAGCCAGCAAGGGCACACAGCTCCAGCAGCACTCCCCACAGTCACGGCCACCAGCAGCCCCTTACTCCTTCCTCCCAAGACAAGTTAAAGATTCTGCACAGAGCAGCCCAATTGAGCAATACAGCTGCTACTACACTTAAATCTGCTCTATATTTACTCTGCCTTGTCAGGGAACAAGGCCAGGGAGGAACTGCCCTGGGGACACCAGTGAGCCTTGATGTGGGTGTGCTTGGAGCACCACCGCAGTCCCTCGGGTACCACACACCTCTGCACAAACCAGACTGAGCAGCATCACAAAAAGTGTTTATGGCCAGAATCACTGTATTTCCTTCAGGGCTTTAGGAACCAGCTCTCCAGTGAAGTCTCCCCCCCTCAGACACCACTCAGCAAGCAGCAGGGCTTCTCGAGCCCTTCTCTGGAGCAAGCCTTAAGTGCTATGCAGAAGACATGGAGGAACTGCTTAGAGTTTGCCTTCCAAGCCATCTGCCTCTTGGCCAGGAAGGCAGGCTGACACCTTCCTTCCCATCAAAAGGAAAGTGTACACAGAGTGATCTCCAAAGAGAAAAAAATTCTTCAACACAAAAAGTTTAATCCAGTTGGTGAGCACACCTGAAGTTTCATTCTTGCAGCACACTCAGGTGTTAATCACAGAGTGCAGGGATTTGTGCCTTGGCTACACAGCTGCTTTCTCCAAGTTTAATGGTGAATGTCAAGTATTTTGTAGGGTTTTGTCTTTTGGACCAGAAGTTTTACACATGCTAAAGGTTTCTGAACTGTTTTGTTGCTTATGGTAAACAACAGTATTCAGAGCAGTGTCAGCATCCTGCAAACCTCCCAGCTGACAAGCTCCTCTGTTATCAAGCACTCCTGGAGTCAACTGTTCAAGACAGCTTCTCTTGCACTGCCCATATCTAATAATTAAGAATAACGATTTTAAATAATCTTCTTTATTCTGGTATATTTTGTTTTCTGAAGCTTGGGCTGTAAAATGTCATTGCCACATACTCTACTATCAATCCACACAACATGTAAAACTACTTAAGGCTTAATGGGTGTGAATGCAAGCTGCTCTGGTTGTCAAGAAGGATTGAGTGTGGCTGTGAGGCATCTTTATGGCGTTTGGAAAAATCATTGGCTGAAATCCTCTTGAACAGCACTTTTTATTTTTTTTTAAATAGAGCTGTGTTCTCTGTGGGAAGAAAGCAAGGTTTGTTTTGGGCTTCTCCTGGCTGTAAAAGTTCCTCAAAAGCCACACTATGGCTTGACATATTTGCTGTTGCTCAAGTAACATAGTGAAAACCATGTTTGCTTGAAGTTTTTGTGTAAATTCTGAAGCAGAAACCAAACACAACTTTATCTACCAGGGCCTGGGGTAAGTGGGGTGTTAGGGGCTGTGTACAAACCCACTACACGAACAAGCTCAGTGAGATATGGGGTTTGCTCTGGCACACATCTGGCACTGATAACAAATCAAGCAGAGTATTTTTCTGTGAACTTGTTTGTTTTAACCTTTTCTATCAACACTGCTAGATCCTGAGAGAGCTACTGTTTTCTTTCACACTTTAGAACCTGTGGTTACAGATGACTTAAAAAATAAAAATGTTTTTATTAAGTGTTTGGGTATCTGAGAACCACAAGTCAAGGCATTTTGAGAGCTCAGAAATCAGAAAACAAATTCAGTTAGAAATACTAAATAGTTTCTCCTAGGATTTCCTGTGACATTTCATCCCCAAGCTATCAAAAATGAAATTAAATTGCATTGGTCTGCATTAATTCCACACAATTCATAATTGCATATTTGTATTGAAATTAAAGGACTTATCCAGTTTCAGGAGGACCAGGATTATAACCATCTGTTGTGTTACATAGCAAAAAAAGTTTAGGAAAAAAAGAATAATTGCACATAATTCCCCCTGTATGCTTCTTACACCAACAGGACTGTTCTAGTAAGCCTATTATCTAACTATTCTCTTTAACTCACTTTATCAAGTGGGATTTAAGTGCACACTCCTACAAAATAATTTTGAATACCTGTCCCAACAGGCAATCTTTCCATCTTTAAGGAAAACTGACATCACCACCATTTAAAACAAAAAGAAGGGGGAAGGAAGGAAAAACCCCAAATCCCTACTCCCAAGTACCCAGGGACACTGAAGCTATGCTGCTCTGTCCAGCCTGGCAGAGGCCTGGTGTTTTCAAGGGTGTGCTGGGTTTACTTTGTTAACTTGCCCCAAGGTCAGAGCTTGCCTAAATGGATCTACATGAATCATTCTTTCCACCTGCTTTCCCACTCGGGATTATCAGTGTGCTTAATTACAATAATTAGCATTAGTTTTCATTCCGGCATGTTCCACCATTACTGTTTCCTGAACCAGCACAAGCATTTATTCTTCTTTCAGTTATTAAATAAAGTCTCAGCAATAGAAACACTTCAGCAGCAAATATATTTGTGACATATCTGTTAGTTCTTATCTGTAGCTCAGATTAACTGTTCTGTTCCAGCACAGCTTCACACTTAAACACCCAGACCTCTCGCCCCTGAGTTTACAGGAATGATGAGAAAAACAAAAACTGACTAGCAAAAGTATTTCCTTCCACTTGAAACAATCATCCCACTTGAAATACTGTAACAACATTACTATGCAACCAGCTGAGGGACAGCTTTCATCACTCAGCTGTACACAGGCAGCAAACCCACCAAAAGCCAGCAGAAATCAGGTGGGGCTGTAGTTTTGGGATTCAGCAACACAGAGTGGCTTCTTCAGTGCATTTGGGAGCTCTGAACAGAGAGTGCATAATTTCCATCTAATAAACTATCAAATACATAACAATTACGTGAAACAAACAAACAAAAAAAAGCCCATAGGGAAATCAAAGTCCTCCTAACTGGTCTCAAATGGAGACAAAATTCCTGTTCCTTTTGCTGCTGTCTCCAGTCCTTGCCTTTGACACCAATATGTGGAGTTCCTGGGGTAACCCAACCTGTTACTCCCAGCCCTAGCTCTGGGGAGCCCCTTCTGCTCAGCCATCTCCACCCACACAAGAACAAACCTCCCAGGCCTCCCCAGGTATTATTTCACTGAGAGGGTTCTCTCTGCATTCACACAGGATCACAGCACAGACTTGGGCATTTGCCGGCTGCCCGGACAGAGTCAACAAAATCACTTTTACTGGAATTCCTTCCTCAGCAGAATTCTTTCTCAAGTATCCTAACCTTTAACAGGACACGTCTCTGCTCAAATGTGAAAGCTGCTTAAGTTTAAAAGTCAACCTTAACTCAAACAATACCTGGATAATGGATTGCAGACCAATTATTTCTCATCCTTCTTGTGTTACAGTTCCAAGCCTACGCTGAAACTTACATTTTTGCTGCTCCACTAGAGACCAGTGGGTAAACTAATGTTCAAGCCAGCAGAGAAAGGAAAAATTGTATTAAAATCTCATTCAAAAATACTGGAATTGGTCCATTTGTCAATTATCTGTTTAGCCAAGTAATTTATCTATGATTTCAAAAACAGCAAGTGCATGGATTAACACTGGCAGAACTGGGCAGATGATGACATCAGCTGCTCCAGGAGCAGGACAAGCAAGTTCGAGTGATTAAATGCATTCAGCTCCTCTAGTTACGCTAATGACTGATTATCTTTTAATCCCAGGCAAGGGGCAGATCAGCTGTGATCCCACACAGAACCACAGCACTCACTGATGTGGTTACAAGCACAACACTGAGAACAGCCAAGTGAGTTATTCCATTCCTGTTCCTGAGCCATGGCTGCTGGTCAAAAGGAATGTTGTCACTGGAGTAAGAGCCACAGGGAACCCCCTTTCCCACAGAGGGCAAACACAGCACCCAGCATTAGCCTGCTCAACCAAGGAAAAGCAACCACCAGAAATTTAATTAAATATTAAAATCCCTTTCTATCAAGTCATTAAGGTCAACTCGAAGGAGATCTTTTGGATCATTTCCTACCCCCATAAATATCATTAGGAGGAGTAAGCATTAATGATGTGATGTCCTACACCTAGCGTTAGCTCACTGTAACTGGGTATAAAACAAACTGTGTTTCCCCCCAGGAGCACAGCCTGGGGCTACGAATCCCCCCCAGCACTGTGCTGGCAACACACCAGTCTCACCCCCCAGGGCTGTGTGCCCCCAAACCAGCCCAGCAAACTCCAGCCCTGCTAATATGGGTCCCCTGAATATGCAAGAAGAAACAGGGGATAAAAGGGTAGCTATAGCACACCTAACTTTTCATGTGACTGCATGAGAGAGATGCCCTAAGCACGCCCTTCTGGATTTGCATTTATCTTTAATACCAAGGAACTCAACTCCCACCTGGAGCCCTGGCCTCTCCAGGGCAGAGTTCAGCATCAGCTGCTCAGCAGAGCAGTCAGATCCTTACCCATTGTCACTTAAGACTGATCAAATCACAGAGAGAAGTGACCTGTTTTCAAGAAAAAAAAAAATAACATTGCTTAATGTCTCTCATGTTTGAGACAGCTCCAAGGGACAGACTGAATGCCATCAGCACCTGCACAGACACAGGCACCTCAGAGGGGCTAAAGGCCAAAGTAAACCCTTTTGAGTGAGGAAAGTTCCATTCAAAAGCAGGACAGGGTCATTGTCACATTCCATGCTACCTAATCCATATATTGTCATTTATCTCTTGACAATATCATCACAAGACACTTTTGTGGACCACCTTCAGCTTTGTCCCCTGCCCAACACCTCTCTGCCCTGCACCACTGTGCCTCCTCAGCTCACCCTGGCAGCTCTTCCATTATTTCCAGCCTCAAGCACCCAGAGCTGAATGTGGGTGGCCTTGGATGCCTCAAATCCCAAACTGCAACCTGATTTCCCAACATAACCAGTCCAGGTAGGATGCTGGCACAGCTGTACAGCCCAAACACCTTGTGACACCTTGATCCTCAGCCCCCTTTGGGCCAAGCAGTGGGACTCAGCAATCCCACATCCCTCAGGCAGCCCAGCACACCCAGAACATGTTGGCATCTTGGGCCCAGAGCTGCATGTGGGAATCCCAGAGTGTGGTCCTGCCTCCCAGCAGAATTTCTACTTTTCCAAGGATGTTTGTAATTTAATGGCATTTTAGTATAAAACAAGTAAAATAGAATAAATTAAAGAAGAAAGGCACTTTGAAGGAAGCAGAAGCCAGCCAAAAGCCTCCACAATTAGCAAAGTCTCCTTCCTGCCATGAGCCAGGCCGGGCAAAGGGGATGGAGCCTTCTCATTCCTGGAGATGGGAAACCCCCAGCCTCCGTGCCAGAAAGAACAGATTCAAGCCAGAAAGAACAGATTTCCCGGATTTTCCTTTCCAGAAAGAACAGATTTCCCGATATTCCGGAACAGATTCCTGGAATATGGCACCACTACAGCCATGATCAGTCCTCTGCACAGTAGTGGGGTTGTACAGACCCACCACCAAACAAAGCCCAGGCTCCCCAGGGAACCCTCCAGCAGCCCCTTCCTGCAACCCCATGGCCAGGAGCTGCAGCAGAGGATAATTCTTCCCCAGCTTTAAGATTTTCAGGTACTATTTGCAAAGCAAGCAAGGTGTTTTCTTGTGTTTAGAGACTGGAGCCCAAGCAGAGCACCCTATATTTCTATTTACATCCTTGTGATCTGTTTCCCACCCTCCAGGAGCAGCCACTAGAGTACACAGATCAGAGCACCAGCCCACTCTTCAGTGGGAACAGAATTTAAAAAGGATACAATTTAAAAGGCTACCAAATGGAATAACACCCTACATCTGCTTCTTGCATTACAACTCCTGGTGATCCACAGCAAGACTGGCCTGAGGAGAATCATCCTACTCACACCTCCCAGGTTTGATGAAGTGAACAAGAAATTTGGCAAGCCACCTATGTAGGCAGAAGCAGACTTAGGTTTTTCTTGTTTAATATTAAACCAGGTTGCTTTTTTTCAAACTAACAGGAAAAATGGCTCCCTCCACTAAGTTCAGATGTTCACTCCTACAACAAGAACATTTCTACAATTGCTGGGAGTGATTTTTGATACATCCCATGTCACCAGGGGAGAAATAGAACTCTCCATGTCTAGGAGGTTCAGGCTGAACCCCAAAAGCCGAGTGTCCCTCTCACAGCACAGCCCCCAGCTGTGTGGGCAGAGCACAGCCAGCCCCACCTGCACCACCCTCCATCCATCTCCTCCTGTTACTCCTCCAAAACAGCCCTCACTGGAACATCTGGAAAGGGCCAAAGCAGAAACAGAGACAAAGCCATGCAATAGACATGTCTGAACTCAAAGACAAACGAAATCTCCTTAAAACATGCTCTCTTCCATAACCATTTATCCAAAACTCAGGATACACGCTTTCTCTTTTCTGTCACAGCTTTGGCAGATGAATGAAAAGACTGCAAACAGCTTGTGTGCATTACAAGAGTATTTTTACGTTACAGCTCCTTTCAAACGCACTCAGTGTTTGTTCCAGAAATTCAGCAGCTGCCCAGGGGAGCTCGGCAATCCTACAGAGCCCGACAAGCCGGGAAGGCAAAGCAGCTTAGGGCACCCAGCCCTGTCCCGGGGCAGCCGCACGGCGATGGAAACCTGAGTGCCACGGGAGTGTGGCACACACAGCACCTCATCCATCACCGCACAGCCCACCACACCACCTCGCCGCGCTCCTTCCTGCCTGGGGGATGGTTTGTTTTCACGTGTATCTACACACAAAGCCTATTTCAAGCTATCTGTGGCGTCTTAGCAAAGAATTTTCCAGAATACATATTTGTGAGGTCAAACACAAGTGTGAGCACACTTACACAGTAATTATTACCAGCCCACATAGACCCCAGAACACTGCAGCCTGCGTGGAGAAACTTCCTGCTGACTTAACTCATGCCTTCTTTAAAAACCCCAACAGCCTGTGAACTCAGTCCAGGGCACGAATCCAAACCCTGTGAACACTAAAAACTTTGAAAGCAGATCCTTATGAATTAACATCCAAAAAAATAACGCATGTAGAACGCGGTACCACTGGGGAAAGCAGCTGAAACAGTGCGAAGCTCAGAGGGGAGCACTCATTTGAGCGCACACAGAATAACTCGGAGCTCGAGAGAGCCCGAGCGCTGCCACCCGCGGGGCCCGGCAGAGCCCGCCCGCCCCGCGCCCCNCTCCGAGCGCCGGCCGCAGCCCCTCAGCCCGGGCCGGAGCGGGCCCGCCTCCCGCCACACCCCGCCCTCAAGGCGGGCCGGGGAGAGGGACACACCCGGCCCGCTGGCTGCGGGGAGCTTTAGCACGGCTTTCCCCCGAATCCTTTTATAAGCGGGGTGCGGAGCGATTATTCGCAGTGGGGAAGTTGTAGTACTTTACTGGTAGTAAAGCAGAGGTTTGGTGTGCTCAAAGCCCCCCTCACTGCAGTTTCATCCTTTGCAGTGGAAGGAAAATGATGCAATAGGTCAGTAAACGTTTGGTTGTGACTGTTTTATTCATTACAATAAGTCGCCTGAATGGGAAAAAAAGTTCAAGGAAATAATCAGATTTGCTTTAAAGCAGTTTGTGAATCTTTCAAGGTCATCACTTGGGCAAAAGATAAACTTCCAAGAAAATAATCGCAGAATTACAGAGCTGTTTCGTTTGGGATGGGCCTGAAACCTCATCTCAATCCAACCCCCGCTGTGGGCAGGGACACCTTCCCCATCCCAGGTGGCTCCAAGCCCCATCCAACCTGGCCTTGAACCCTTCCAGGGATGGGGCAGCCACAGATTCTGTGGGCAGCCTGTGCCAGGGCCTCACCACCCTCACAGGGAGGAATTTCTTCCTAATATCAAATCTACCCCTGGTTTCTGTCGGTTTGAAGCCATTCCCCCTTGTTCTGTCTCTCCATGCTAGCAGTCCCTCTCCAGCTCTCTTGGAGCCCCTTTAGGCACTGGAAGAGGCTCTCAGTTGTCCCCAGAACCTTCTCTTCTCCAGGCTGAATGCTCCCAGGTGTTTCAGTCTATCCCCACAGCAGAGATGCTCCAGCCCTCAGAGCATCTTCATGGCCATTGTACCCCAACATTACTGAGTCCTTGCAGGGGTCTCTGGAGCAGCACCTGGCACTGCAGAGGGTCCCATTTTCCTGGTAGTACAGCTGGAGCAGTGACTGTTGGAGCACCATGGAGATGCCCAGGCTGCCAGTGAGTGTTTAATGGGATGGTTTGCAGGCACACAGTGGTAGTAGGTTGGAGGTGGGGTGGGTGGTCAGCAGAGCTGCAAAGCATGTCCCCCTGAAGCTGAGAAAAAATCTCCAATTATCTATAAAATTTCCTTTTCTTCCTGGAAAGGGCTGGACCAGAATATACCACTTGAAAAAAAGGACTAACAAAGGATTCGTTGTTTAAAAAGTCCAGTTTCATTGAGCACCTTCTTGCTGCCTGGTTTCTGCAAGTTTGATTTATGTGCCATTTGCTGTGAAGGCTCTTTGTTTGTGACATGGGAAGGTTTGTGTGACTGGCTCATTGCTGTGCCCATTTTCTGGGATTTGGTCTGGGACAGGGATCACAGCTGTGACTTTTAAACAGGCTCCTGAGCTGTCCTGCAGCTTTGGGATATAGCAGCATGAGTACAGTCTACATGCTGTGTCACGAACCTGAAACACAATAACCTTGGTTTGCTTTGCTAGAGAGGTGCCTGCAGAGGAAAGGTCCAGCTGCAGCCAATACCAGCAGAGCTTTCCCCTACTCTTTGTTCCTCACGAGTGCCTGCCTTCACCAACAGAGGCTACACAGGCTGACTTTTGTCTGGGTGATGAATCATACCTCCTTATTCCTGCATGATATCACCCAGCTTCACAAGCCTGGGAGTGGGCTGGTCTGAGTTTCTTGCTTGTGTTAGAAAATCCACCCAGCCAAACAGCAAATTCCTCTTACAGAGAGGTGGAGGACTGGTTGTGTTGCACCTCTCCTGCTCTCGCTGTTCAGTGATGAAGAGGATTCTCTGAAGGACAGAGTTAAAAATGTGCACAAATGCAGTGTGTCAGCATTGGCATCTCCTTCCTCCTAGGAGGGGAAAGAAAAATCCTTTCTGTGAAGGGCACTAAGTTTACTGGAAAGTAGCAACAATAAACCAGAGACATGGAAAAAAAGAATAAGAAAAAACTAAACCACAGTTCTGTAGAGTCAAACATTTCCCACTGCCATTTGCTGAGGCTCCATTCCCTGGGTGGGTTCTGAACTGCACCCTGCTGTGAAGGGCAGCTCTGCTGGGCAGAAAAGCTTCAGGAGTTCCAAGTAATTTGCTGGCAGAGGCAAGAGATGATCAAAACACAGAAATCCCCTCCATTAGAGTATTAATTTCAAAAGCAGACAGGAAACTGCTGGCTCCGAACTTTCTCTTCAAGGCTTTTTGAATGCTCAGCCCAGATCACTCCTTATGGAACTGATGCCTCATCTAAAACTTAACCCAAGTAAAAGAAAATTAGCCAAATTGGTATAAATTTGTGGGTGTGTTTATTTCAAATGAGACTGTATTTCAGAATACACTACACTGTGTGGAGGCAGTTTTACTATGAATAAAACTATATGCACTTGAGTTGCTCCTGATGGAAAGTGTTCACATGCAGAGCAGCTCTCAGGATTCAGAACTGTATCAGGAACTGATTTTGCACCCCTCTGTCACAGATATTTTTCCCCAGGACACAGGGAATGAGAACATTAGCTAAAGAGGTCCGTGGTTCACAGGTGCCCCGTGTTCTCTCAGCTGTTCACACACCTTTTCACATGTGCTTTCTTTGAGCAAAGCAAACATGACTCTGCAGTGTACAAAGGACCCAGTCAGCTCTCACTTCAATCACCTAAAGTGGGTTCATAAATTTCTGGTTTTGTCTTTGATAGAATCATAGAATCACAGAATGGCTTAGGTTGGGTGGGACCGTAAAGATCAACTTATTCCAACCCCCACTGACAGGGACACATTCCTCTAGAACAGGTTTCTCAGTGAGAATTTTTCAGTTCTACTTTAGGTAATTTCTAAAATCTAATTGGAACTAATTAAGAGAAATTAACAGGACCAACAGCAGCTGAACCTTGCTGTGGGAGCAATCCTCTACATCCAGCTGAGATACAGTATGGCCAATGTGCTCATTCTTCAGCTGAGTGCTGAAACCCTCCAGCGAGCTCTAACAAAGACCACACATTATTCAAAGGGAGGTCAAACATGTTCATGAATTCAATCTCATCACTCTGTTCACTTTATCTTTCCCCTCCCCAATATTTTCTTTGATATTTGTTTCCAGTATTTTTCCACCCCAGAGACTTATCACCTCTTTGTTTCTGTTTTTGACTATTCCATTCAAGCTCTACTTTGCCACTGGTGACATTCTCAGTTTCCTTCCTTTGTTATCACAGACCAACTGGGTAAACTACAGATCTTTGTGTCCCATTTTGAATGAACATTCACGTTTTCCATCTGCCACCCTCCCAATGTTTAGCAGAGGTCTGTGTTTATCTGAGAGCCCTGATAATGACCCTTCAATGTTTTTTGAACATCTGTCCATATGAGAGTGATTTAAAGCATCATTATGGCTTGATAATTCTCCGAGTCAGGAGATTTTCTTGCTTGTACAAATTGCCATCAGGGCTCTGGCTGTTTCTGCTTAGAGCCATTTCAGTGGCTGAAGTTAGTCATGAGTTATCAATCCCTGGGAGTATTCAAGGCCAGGAGGGAACGGTCTTGCAGCAACCTGGTCTGATGTAAGATGTCCCTACCCATGGCAGGGCACTGGAATGAGTTTTAAGATCCCTTCCAACCCAAACCATTCTGTGGTTCTATGATTTAAAAGTAGCTTTAAGCACCAAACTAGCCTGTGGGTTGGCCTTACCAACAGCCATACTCCTGTTAAAATTGTGTGTAAGAGGCTCATGGTTTATGTTTGAAAATCATTTGTTCTGAATGGTTATTTGTATTTTTTAATGCTGGTTACTCCTCTTCATATTTTTGATTGGAAAAGGTCCCTAAAAGCGATGCTGATCATATGAATTCAAAATCCTCATGGGAGTAAAAAACTCAAAGCTATGTTTCATGGCATTTGTGCAATTTGCCCTCCCAGTAGTCAGGGTTTCTCAAAGTACAATCTCTTTTCCTTTTTTACATTAATCAGTAATCCTTGATTTTTTCATCTTACTTTCCATTGCCTGAATGAGTCCTTTCTGGTGCTTTCCTATCCCAAGAGGATTCACATACAACAGATTCTCAAGGGTTCCAGTTTATTCCTTTACTAAATAGTTAAAAAAAAAATTCCAGAACCTCAACATCCTGTGAACAATTAAATTTGAAACTCCTTACTTGGATTAAGTACAGGCAAATCTCAACCCTATGGCAGCTTTAGCTGCAGGTTTCCAAAGGATTACTTAATTTATAGGCTTTGCAGGATCTCTCAGATCTGAGTTATTATTTTGGCTTTTGAAAGTTCCTTGGCAGATGCCCAAGTGTTGGGAACTGTCATTCTGAATTCTGTTTAATTCATTTGTTTGTCTAAATCATTTCTAAGAAGTTCGTCTCATGTATCTAAGCATCCCACAGAGAAAAATCCAGCTGTGATAGAAACCATTAGGATAATGAAAGAAATCTTATTCCTCCAGTAGAGTTTCTTCTCTGTAATCATGTTCAGATGAAGAAACCAGCTGCCTCCCAAGGCTTTGGAGATTCAAGGGATTGAAGCAACCTGGTTTAGTGGAAGGTGTCCCTGCCCATGGCAGGGTGTTGGGTCAAAATTATCTTTAAGGTCTTTTCCAACCCAAAACATTCTATGAGTCTATAAAAACGAAGAAACTTCACTGTGCATGGTCAGATTCATCCTTGATTTGCAACACTGTGTAGCAGGAGCAGAGTCACAAAAGGGACAAAGGCAAATCCTTTGCCTTTGTAAGATGTGTCCAGAGGGTAAAATGCAGCAGGGCCTGACACAAAATGCAGTTTATTCTTCTATTCTCGCAAATATTTGTGAGACAATATTCTAAGTTATTCTAAGTCTTGCTCATCAGGCTACCAGTCATCCACCAGAACTTCATTTGCTGGGGTTTTGTGACCCACTAAGCAGCAAGGACAAGTCCCTACCTCCCAAACCCTGCAGACTAAACATAAGATAGGAGCCTGTGATGGATTTCCCAAGGGGAACACCAGGAAGCGATGACACAGCGTGGCCAGCTCACATCAGAACTCAACAGCAGCCTGTCCTTGATAATGGCAACTCTGCAGAAGGCTGTGGACAAGGACAAGGCTGACATCAGGGCTCAAAGAAAGGTCACTGCACGTTCAAAATGTTACAGACAAACCACTTAAAAAAAAAAAAAAAAGTATTCCCTTCTTACCAATTTTGCTGGAAAATTAATTGGTTTCAAATTCACCCTATTCTCAGTCTCACTTTCCATCTCAGAAGCCAGAGCAAACAGATAAGCAAGAGCCTGTTAGGTCACACCTGACCTTTCTCACCTTAATCCCCAGGCTGCGACTAATGCCGTGATGAGCTGGGCAGTGCAGAGCAGGCAGGTGGGGACTGTCCTGCTGCCCTGCCACACTCACTGCTGCCACACCAAAACAGACCCTTGGGTCTTTTTCACCTCAGCTGTGTAGCTGCAAGCCTGGAATACAGGGAGCAGATGGAAGGAGCTGGTCTGTTTGCTTGGAAGGGGCATGACCTCCTCCCAGTGCTGACAACGAGGGCAGGATTAACCCTGGCTCTCACCCTGCACGAGCTGTAACCTTTTCACAGCCATGCCACTGTGACCAGTGGGTGGCAGTTGAGAAAATCAAAAGAAAGATTGGCATAATATTGCAAGCAGAAGATGAAATTACAAGTGATCTGCTTTTTCTGCAAGGCTAATTGTTCCCATTATGGGATTAAACTGATTGATTTCCCATCAGAAACGGTGCCTGGAAGAACAAAGTCAAAACCTCTGGTCTAATGTGAGTCACTTCACTGAGCAGCTAAACACTGAGATTTTGTTGGTTTTTCTCTTGTGAAATCATGACAGATGTCAGCTGTTGCTATATTCTGCAAACAAATTTGGCACATTTTTCTTTCACACAGTAGAATCCAAGTGATTGTACCTATCCAGCAGAAGAGCTCCCCAGCCTTTTCTGGGGATTTCAGCATTTATCACCCCCTCTCTTGACTCTGTTTACAGTGATGCATCCTTTTTTGGGTGTTGTACGGCTCCAGAATGCAGACAACTGGAGAGAATTAAGCTGAATGTTCCCAATTTATGCAGGTCAAGGAAAGTTTGCCTTTTATCGTTCAGAGATAAGTACAGCAAACTAACTCTTTTTGAAAGGCTGAGTTCCACAGATGCCAGCACTAAGATTCAGTGATCACAAAGGTTCCTGTAGATGGATTTCACAGGAGTTTTCCCATTCATTTCAGCCTTAAGCTGATAGAGACAGAAGGACAAACAGTATGCTAAGAAAGAGGGGACAGGTTTTGTGATATCTTATCCCAGTGTGTTCTGCTGGAATTCATTTAGCCTAGTCCATCAGCTGCTGCCTCACCCCATGTAAAGCATTCCTGCTGTGCTGAGGGTGTTCCATACACTACCTAGGGAGAATCCAGAGGGATCAGCCCACATCTAGTGTAAATGTGCTCTGCAAAGTGTAAACTGCACAGTAAGGGCAAAGCAATGCTGGTAGAAGAGCTCAGGGTGTGAGAACAGGAGGTGAGGCACACAGCTCAGCTCAGCTCCTGGAGCAGATGCTTTCTCCCTCCACTCAGGCTGTTCTTCATCACTTCCAGGACTTTTGCAGAAGTGTCTACAGAGGCCCAAGGCATCTCCTCACACCAAGGTTCTACTCACTAATGCACATTTATGTCACATCTTGGGGAAGGGAACATCCCTTAGAAGGACACGGAAAATGCAGTGCATAATTGGGGGTGTTTATCCTGGAGGAGAGAGGTATGTTTAACAGTTTGAACTCTCCCAATTTCCTGAATTCATTGGTTCATCAGAGGAGAATTTCCAAGAATCTTTTGAAAAATATTGTGCTTGAACTTTGAGGTGAAATGCTATGAGGTGCTCACACTAGACAGAAGATTAAGCATTCATCATCCCCAAGCAAGAAATGAAGCAACTCAATAATACAAAATGAAGAAATTCCTTCCTGATGTCATAGGCTTTAGCTTACTCCTTATGTTTTTGGTTACTGCAAAGAAACAGACTAAGCCTTCATCTCACTACTAGGGCTTGCAGGCCAGAATTGAGATGCTTTGGTGTCCAAATCCTGCCATTTCTGAGAAAGAATCTCCTGGGCACCATTTGAGACCAAAAGCAGGCAAATAACATGCCAACAGAATTTTAAAGATTTCTATAACAATTCAAGATTGGTCTTCAGAATTGCTACATCTTGTCTTCTCTCTTAATATTCCCGAAGTTTGCACTTGTGCACCCAGATTTCACAAATATAACAGCACAAATTCCAAAACCTGAACACAGGTAGTGACTTTATTGAATAGGCAAAAAAAAAATTCAAAGTAATTGCCAATATTTATGTTCTAGCACATAAGTAGGAATTCATAAATGCTTGCAGGAATGTAACATATCAGCCTCCTTAAACAGCCATATCCTGTTTCTTTTGTTTCCTTTTCTGCCTTTGCAGTGACTGTTGCTACAACACCATCCATCACTGCTCCTTTCATCTGTCAGGCCCTCCAGCCACCCGCCCACAGCTCCATACCTGTTTCCCCAGGTCTGAGCTGTCTGGATTTCCCCCATGGTTGTTGTTTCAGGGTGTAGATGCTCGTCCTTTGCAGCTGGAGCTGGGTGGGCAATGAAGGGACTCCTCTGGTTCCTCAGCACCCCTCCTGTACCTGCTTGGCTGATTGCATGAATTGGGTTCAGTCAAGCAGGATTAGATTTGGCAGGTTTTGTCACAGGGCATTCATACTGGGGACTGAAATTATGATTAAATGGACACAGTCTAGGCTGAGACTGAGAGCATGGTGGCTGCAGTCAGAGGACAACATGCATCAACATCCCTGTTCAGAGAAGTCCAAGCACCTCTTTCCTCTGCTATTATTAGGTTCTTAGCACATTAGTTTTGTGGCTTATCAGCTGCAGGCTCCTACTGCTGAAGATGCTCCTCTGCTCTCTCCAGAACACTGCCCCAGGATATCTTCTGGAGCGTATTCCTCGAATAAACTGATGCTGCACAAATGCTAATTTAATTTTCTTTTACTCCTCATTCCAAGTATCCAGTTACTGGGTTGTGGAAAAGCTGAGCCTGAAATAAACCATTAAAGTACTTTGAAGGATTTGTCATTACTTATAGAAATAGGTCTGACATTCACTTGAGTGCAAGGAAGTGGGAACAAAATGGGTTCCTCAGAAGCTGCCTCAGCCGGGCCAAAGCTCTGCCTTCAGCTCCATCTGGGCAACTCATTTAGGCTGAGAGAGCTGTGTTGCATGATATGGAGGAGGATTTGCCCTTGGAGCTTAAAGAACCTGAGTGATATTTAGGAACCTGCAAGGCTGTTTGGTGATATTGCACAAAACCTTATCTAGCAGCACTGAAAACTTTGATCCAAGATCAGTGATGTCAGTAGAAAAGATCCCACCAGTGATGGTGGGAAGGTTGATTCAATGAGCACTTTGGCCATTATCCCAAGTGTCCAGTGGGCATTAGGATCACCGGGGATTCCACCTAAAAAAAGGTCAGGTCTCGCTGTTTCTTTTTGAACACATGAAACCCCTTATGTTCTTCAGCCTTTTTCTGCTTTTCTTAGGAAAGGCTATGACCTGACCGTGGAATAAAATGCCTTATGTTTGACAAAATAATAAAAAATCACTTAAAATCCAAGGAGCAATGTTATTCATTGTAAATCCACATTGAACTATCTGTCTGCTTCAAGCACAGTATTACCCTATGGTAATGAATATATGTCTGTACTGTAATTTATTTTTAAGTAAATAGCACCAATCTGCTTCTCTAACCAAGGCACTTAAGAGCCTTCTGCAAACATTAGCTCCAAATTTGTCCTCACACACAGAATAAATGATGTTTAACAAATAAATGAGACTGTAACATCAAATGGTTAAATAACCAGTTTCAAGACAAACAGTCGTGCTAGAAATCGTAGCAATCTCCTAGTTCACTCTCCTGTGGTTTAAGCAAATGATGGATGTGTCTGAAAAACCCACTAGGGACTGAGGGTCCTCTTCTGTCCCATCAATTGTCCTGAGGTCCAACAATTTATACCACCAGTTACAGAAAGAGCTAATGATGTTCCACCAAAGGTATTTCATCTGTTAAAGATACCACAGAAAATAACACTTGGTTGCCAAAGAACAGGATATTTTATGAATGTTTAGGCATGCAAGGTGAGATGTCACAAGATCAAACAGAACCTAGCAGTTCTGATGCTCATAAAATTAGCAGGAAGGGTGAATCATTCAGCTTTTTTAATTCTTCCATGACTCTTTAAAGATTTAATATGGGCTTTTTTTTCTGTTGTTGTTGTTTTTTTTGTTTGTTTGTTTGTTTGTTTGTTTTTGTTTTTGTTTTTTTGTTTTTTTGTTTGGCTTTAAATCTTCACAGTTCTGTAAAACCCTTTATTTATTCTCAGCAACCCCAATGTTGATCTGTGGATGGTTGTGCTGAGCTTAGCCAGAGGGTGCCCTGCTGTGCAGTTCTGTGCCATGGCCCCTGCTTGCCTGTTCCCAGGAAAATCTCACCTGGCCCAAGATCCATTGTTTTTCTTTAGCTCACCTCAAAACCTTTCACTGCTTCCTTCAGTATCTTAATTTCAGCGCTACTTTTAAAACCATCAGTGTCACTGCCTAGGGAGAGAGAATACAAATACTTGGCACAGGTGGACATTTACTTTTCTGTTTTCATGGATGTGGAGTCAGTTGTGCTGTTCAGAATGTCTCAAGAGAAGCATGAATAGTTTAAACATGTGTTCAAGGAAGATTTTTAGTTTATGGGTCCCCAGGTATTATTCCAAGTTGTGCTTTGGTAAAATTTTTCAAATAGGTGTACTATTGTTCTTCTAAAGGAGACTGAAAAAATAATTGAGGACAGAAGGAATATCCTTCAGAGCACACTTTGCAGAGGAAGTGAAATTGCTGAGTTAGTGCTGGAGGCTGCCCAGCATGGCTCCAGCCCCTCACCCGCCCGGCTCCCCAGGAAGCCACAGGCCAGCCACACTGCAGCCACACCAATCATCCCAAGACAAGGTCAGTTTATACTGGATATTAGGCAGCAATTCTTCCCCAGGAGGGTGCTGAGGCCCTGTCACAGGTTGCCCAAGGAAGCTGTGGATGCCTGATCCCTGGAAGTGTTCCAGGCCAGGTGGGATGGGGCTTGGAGTAAGCTGGTCTAGTAGAAGGTGTCCCTGCACATGGCAGGGGGTTGGACTAGATAAGCCTTAAAGGTGCCTTCCAACCCAAAACATTCCATGATTCTAGGAGGGACAAATGTGTAATGCTCTTGAAATGCTACAGAAAGCTCGACCATCTCGGTGGCTTGTAAACTGAAGCTGGGATGGAGCAAGCACATAGCTGAGTGAACAACAGAGAGGTTTGTTTGCATCTGCAGCCACTGAGATCAACTGCTGATGACTCACTTGGAAATGCTTTGCTGGCAGCTTGTCCCCAGCCAGCAGACAGCCTCCATCCCACCACTGCCCCTGACCCCCTGGCTGCACACACCGTCTCCACGGTGCCGGGCAGGGATGAAGCCCAGCTGACAACAATAGTGACCACAGGAAAAAATCCCCAAGAGTTTCTGCTCCTCTGAGGGATTTGACAATGGAAATAGGGGAAGTCCCTTCACTGGACTTGGCAAAAAAAAATTTGGACAGTGCTGTCAGGAAAATATTCCTCATTGAATGAGTGGTGCAGCTTTTTAGGTCTTTTCTGTATTTTTGTAACTATGAAGACAGAATTCATGAGTAAGAGGCCCTTACAGCTGGTGTCCAACCCAACAGTTACAACATCCTGAGGGAAGCACATTTTTCTTTCCTTTTGGACTACCAAATGTGGTATTTTTAGCCTAGCCCCATAGAGAGTTTTCTCCTCTGTAATGATGTAAGGTTCCTGTTAGCTCATCAGATTTGGTTGTCCACTGTAAAAAGCTAAAAAGAGACAAAATGGACCACCCCATCATGTCTGAGTCTCAGCTCAAGGCAGATTTCAAGAAGAGACTTTTGACTGCTGAATCAATCACACCCAAGTGGAGGAAAAGGCAGGACACAGAACGCAAACAAACCACAAAACCTGATTCTGGTTTGAACTGAACTCCTGCTAATGTATCTCTATTTATGGAGCTGTTTGATGTTAGACAAAATATTAAGCTTCTTTATGGCCGCTTCATTTGAGAGGAAATATGTGATGACCTAAACAAATACCAAAATCCACAAATTATACCCAGGTGGCAAATTTATTGTTCATGTTTTTAAAGGCCTTTTTTCTGTAATCCTCCTCATGGGCAGCTGATTGGCAAGGCTGGATCCCTGGCTGATGTCAGCCTGTGTAGTTGAGTCCAGTGTATTCATCTCTGCTGATTTGTGCTAGCTAACATTTTGCCCCATGTATTTTCATGTTCTAGTGTTGGATGGGGCTTGGAGCAACCTGGTTTAGTGGAAGATGTCCCTGCTTATGGCAGGGCTTTGGATTGAGATGAGCATTAATGTTCCTTCCCACCCAACCCATTCCGCGACTCTGTGATTCTTTGTAGCTACAAATCTAGAAATCTCCCCTGTTCCCAGCTCCCACTCCCAGCACGGTGTAACTCCACTATAAAGTGTTATTAGGAAGGGTTTTTTCTGTCTTCTGTTTTTTCCTCTCACAGGCAACCAAATCACATTCACCTAAAGCTTTCTATGCAAGAAATTAAAGTAATTTCCTTTGAACGTTCATTTGAGGCGTGTTAGTTTATAAAGAAATCCAGTTCTCTTCCATCGCCCTTCCCAGGCACTTCCTTTGCATTCCTGGGTGGTGTGTCAGTAGGAAATGCAGGTGCCTCAACCTTTGGCTGCTGGTGCCTATCAGCATGAGAGAATGAAAGTGTGAAGTTCTGTGCCTAGAACAGGCAGCCCAATGGTTTTTTAAATCTCCCCAGCATGAAAAGCTTGCAGCTTCTAATTACAGATGCTAAGCACACTTAAAAAAAAAAAAAAAAACAACAACAAAATAGGGTTTCCTATTGAGGTATAAGACATAGAGGGTCAATTCCTGATGTGCTGTGAGCTAGCATCAACCCAGGGACTTCTAACAAATGGCTGCTGTGCCCTGTCATGCATGGGGACACTTCTATGATGCTTTGTATAAAATTTGTGTTTTCCTTGGACACATGGTCCCTTCTCTGCTGACCCACTCACTAAAAGCAACAGGACATTTTAGGTGAGTGTTCACAGACAGACACGAGTTCCAGGTGATACATCCTGCAAAGATGCCCCCAAATAATTTTGGGGGGTAGAAAAAACCTTTCTGGCTCATTGGAAGTGCCTGAGAATGAAATTTCTGAGTGAGTCTGGAGCCTAAATGGGGTTTACTTTTGCTGAATGCTCTGAGGGGCCCCTAAAGACTTTGTATTGGCTCCAGTCCAACCCATGTGAGCATTCCCGTCAGTGTGGCTTTTGGAGCAGGCCAGGAGCAGTAATGGATTGCTTGCGATATTTCCCAGGCATTTGCTTTATAGTCACTGAAGACAAAGTGTATTTGGTTTCTAATGAAACAGGGATGTTTCTCAGCATAATGAAGTTCCTGCCCTTGTTTTGCTTTTTGTAGCCCAGCATTACGTGACATATAAAACCACCCCATTTGTTTTGCATTGACTGGAAGGAAATTCCCCCGTAAGACCACCACTGAGCAGATATTATCAGCGAGGCCAGCCCCACTCCCACATTCCTGTCTCCCTGGACCCCCAGCCCTGGCTTATCTCGCTGCAGGGCATTAGTAGCTTGGTGATGCTGGGTGTGTTCATGCAGTGTCCACCCCGTGCAGGCACAGCACACACTTCCTGCCATGGTGCACTGGTTGATCCCATACAGGCACCAAGCCCCAGTTCTGTCAGGAATGTGTCACTCTCATGCCACAGCACATGTTTAGTCCTAATTTCCCTGGGCCTTTTTCAGCCAGATATGCCCCATGCTCCATTCCACAGTACAGCTGGATGTGTAAGTGCCTGTAACATTTCTGGGTGAGTGCAAATGCATGTGCTTTGTTGAAAATAGTGCTTTATCTCATCCAGAAGCAAAACACAACTATATCATAAACCGTGATCACAATAAATAATAAATCATGTGGTGAATAAAATCATATGGTGGGTGTGAGTGGGACATTCTGGAATGGGGCTTTTAGTGCAAGGAGATTTTTTTTTGTGGCAATAGTTCCTTTTTCAATGGCTGAGAGAGTCAGGGCTGTTCAGCTTGGAGAAGAAGAGGCTCTAGGGAAACTCATTGCAGCCTTACAGTACTTAAAGGGTGTCCATTAAAAAGAGGGAGAGTGACATTTTACAGAGGCAGATAGTGATAGGAGAAGAGGAAGTTGTCTAAAATTAAAAGAGGAGGGTTTTAGATTTGACATTAGGAAGAAATTCTTCCCTATGATAGTGGTGAAGCACTGGCACAGGTTGCCCAGAGAAGTTGTGGCTCCCCATTGCTGGAACTATTCAAGGCCAGTTGGGTGGTGCTTAGAGCAACCTGTCCATGGCAGGGAACTGGAACTACATGATCTTTAATGTCTCTTCCATCCCAAACCATTCTATGATTCAATGATTGTCCATCTGTGGGGCTAATGGTGGAGTGTTTTGTCACTGGGGCAGCTCTGTCAACCCTGGTGTGTCCCTTTGAGCCAGCTGCAGTCCTGACTTTTCTTCCTGCCCTCCTGGAAGTAATTCAAGGCAGGACAGATGACAGACCTGGCCCCAGGCAGGAACTGGTATGTCCCCCTTCCTGGTGACTCCAGGGCCAACAGATGGAGACTGGAAAACTTGTGAGGTGGAGAGAAGGAAGAACTGTTTTCCAGGTTGCAAAGCTGAGATGTGTAGAAATGAAGTGACCTGACAGAGGCCTTTGGGGACAAAAGCAAGGTCCATGTCTTTCAAATGGCAATCCCATGAATTCATAGAAAGCCATCCTTCCTGCTCCCCGTGTCGGCGCTAGCGGTGCCTTGGGGAGCCAGCGCCACTTTGGGAGGAGCAGCAGGAGTCAGCCCGGAGGGAATGTGCCTGGAGAGGCTGGCAGCTCCTCTCAGTGCTCCCTGCTCTTCCAGTTGGGCATTTCCAAAGCACACAGAGAATCAAGCAGGCTGCAATGGATGTTTTCCACACACAGGCTGCTTGCAAAACTTGCAGGCTGTGCAGGGTCTCCATTTCCTTCAGTGTCTGGAAGTCACGTTAGCAGCACCTGCTTCTCTTCATGGACAATAACTAACACACAATCCTATATTTCTGCTGCATTAAATGAAGGGATTACTCCCTAAAGGAGTCAGTACAGAATTCCTGTGTTGTTAAAGATGTGCCAACATTTTATTCACAAATCTTTGGTTCCCACCAAAGTTAGTGGAAAGATGGCTTTTAACTGGCTGGGGCTGTGCTGGGGCCCTAAATGGAGTTCACTTCAGGATAACCCTGAGGAAAGCTTTTTTTAATTATTATTTTAATGTGGAAAAAATCATATATTCCAATTTTCCTTGGCTGTGATTGCCAAGGAAAAAATATTAGGTTTTTTTATTTTGTAGCTTGAGGCTTTTTTGCTCTAGGACCAGGTGCTCACAAATGTATGTATGCTGGTCTACACTGTTGGTATAGTGCTACTATTAATAACAACCTGACCAGAAAAAAGAATCTGATCCTGTTAAGAAAAGTGTTACACGACTCTCAGTGTATTGTATATATCTTGAGTTGAACCCAACCAATCTTGATTAATTTGTGTTTGACTTCTAAATCTATAGCTGGAATTAAATTCAAGGCATGTTCTACAGAATCTGATTTTCTAATAAATTAATGTAAATGTTTCATTTAAACATCTTCAGCTTGGATGTATTTTTTTTAAACTTTTGAAATAGACTCAGATGATCATAAGGATTTGTTCTTTATTTATTCATTCCTTGAGCCTAACCAGCAAAATTTTTGCCATTTTTATGTGTGACTGTAGACAAAAGGGACGTTATAAGTCTCAGACTGCAGCATTTGGGTATCAGAGGCTGTTTTTACTGCAGAAGATAAGTTCAGGTTGCCATCGGAGTTGTTTATTAGAAATCCTGCCAATTAAATGCTGAAGATATGCCTTGTGTTTACATCACTTGGTTGTACTGGGCTGTGCTCACCCTGGCTAAACACAGTTTATTTTCAGCTGCTGCCCTCTCCTCCCCTTCCAGCTGTTTGAATTGCTGTGCCCCAGCGTGAAATGCACGGAGGCATTTTAGGCAGAACCCCCAAATTCCTGTCACCACCTTCACGGTGGTGGCAGCTGTGAGTCCTGGCTTGGAAGAACAGCGAGAGGCTGGAGCCAGCAGGGCTGACCTGGCTGCTGAATCCTGAGGGAGTGCAGGGAGCAGCTCCTTCACTGCCCTTCCCTGTGGCTGGAAAGTGCCCGTGGAATTAGTCACTCACAGCTTCTAGGAGCAGCTCACTCAGCCTCTCTGCTTGCTTTAGTCTGCAGAGTACCTCAGTCAATGAAGCTTTGGCAATTTGTCTCAGCTCACTGCTGGCCCCACGCAGTGACTCGCTGCTAATTATTTCTCTGAGGAAATCAGAGGTGGTTCTGACATGTGGATTTTTACTGGCACAGACATCACAGGAGTCTGGATTCCATTTCACCCAGGAACCCAGCCATGGCAGAGAGGACAGGCCCAGACAGGGACCCTGATCAAGCAGGGTGTCCATCTGCATGGAAAACAAGCAGGTTCCTGAAAGGAGCCCAGTGGGTGCACCAGAGGGAACAGGACAGGTTGAGGAGGGCAGAGGTGCAGGGGGCCCCATCTGCTTGCCATGAAGAGCAGGGAACACATCCTTACTTGTCACCCCTCCTCTCTAGGGTTAGCATCCTTGTCAGAGGGAGTTTGCTGGCTCTGCTGCAAACACCCCCTTGTGCAAAGAGCTCCACAGAGAACAGTCAGGCTGCTCTGTGCTGTGCCCAGTGCAGGATGGTCGGGCAGGGGCTGAGGTAGGTCAGAGCCCTTTGCCCTGCCTCCTCCTCCCTCTCCCTGTGGGACACACAGCTTCCTCCTGATAGAGTCAAGGAATGATTTGAGTTGGAAGAGACCTTGGAGATCATCTCAATCCAAGCCCCCTGCCACACCTTCCTCCAGACAGCAGGTTGCTCCAAGTACAATCTGACCTAGAACACATCCAGGGATGGGACAGCCACAGCTTCTCTGGGTAACCTGTGCCAGTGCTTCAACACCCTCACAGGGAGGAATTTCTTCCAATCTAAACTTCTTCCAATCTACCTAATATCCAATCTAAATCAGCCTCCATCAGACTGAAGCCATTTCCCTTTCTTCTGTCTCTCCAGGCCTTTATCCAAAGCCCCACTCCAGCTCTCCTGAAGCCCCTTTAGGTACTGAAAGGGGCTCTAAGGTCTCCCTGCAGCCTGCTTTTCTCCAGACTGAACAACCCCTGCTCCCCCAGCCTGTCCCAAGAGCAGAGGGACTCCAGCCCTCAGAGCATCTTTGTGACCTCTTGTGGACCTCCTCTAACAGATCCATGTCTTCTTGTTGCAAGGACCTACACCTATGTTCTCACCTTCATCCTCTGCAGAAACAGAGCGAGGCTTTCCCAGCTCTGCACCCTCGTAATTTCCAGCTGCTCTCCTTGGGTCCCAGCTCCCTGCTTTGTTTTCCAAACTGCTCTTTAATAAAGTCAGGAAGACTTAAAAAGGTAGAAATGCACTTGACTCCACCTCCAGACAATATCTGGCAAACTTAGGAGCACTAGGACTTTTTTTCTGCTCTCTGAAGTGGACAACAGATGTGAGCAGGGACTTCAAGCTCTCCTGATAATTTAGTGTAATAATAGTGTTAGCAAGAACCAAATTGCTAACTTGGTTGTGAATAAAAATAATCACCCTGCCAGACCATTGCCATGCAAACTCTAAGAGCAATGAAAACAGACTGGTCTGGAATGAAACCCACTCATTGTATCAGAATCATCTTGTGCATATTCATTGCCAAGTATGTTGGCTTTTGGGTTGTTTGACAAAATATGGCCTCAGCTGCTCTCTGCTGTTTGGCACCATGTCAGGAAAACATGGAAAACAGGGAATCCTATTCCCCAGACTTTTAGAAAAAAGGTGGGAAAAAAAAAAGGAAAATAAAGACAAAGGGTATTTTATATAAATTTTTAATATTTTTTTATCGTAACAATGATGCAAGCAAGCAATTGGATGGATTTTGTGTGATTTTTATTTCCTGGCTACAAATGGGATTTTTTTGTGGGGGAGAAAGTTCATAAAGCCTCTCTGCTATTTATCCCTTTGACCTCTGCATTACCCCAGCTGTGGCTGGGATGACAGATATACATCCATGCAGTTGGAGTTGAGATGTTAAAGGAAAAGTGACTCATTCAGTTTGAAACCCCCAGGAAAAAATCCCTTCAGAACAAGAGAGCTGTTAGACCAGCAGCTGAATTTTGGCCAATTGCTGCACTGACTTATGGGTTAGTGCTGTGCATCCACGGCTGCTTTGGGGTGGAATTTCTGGACTAACTCTTTAGGGTGCTCACTTCTGTTGAGAATGAGGGGGGGCAAGCAAATCCTATCTGCACAGGTCCTGCCAGGACACACAGCATGGTGCTGGAACAGAAACAGAGTTGGATGTGAGAGGACTGAAGAAACCCTTGTTCTGTGCCTGCTGTGGGAGAGGCCCCAGCTGGTGAAGATGTGTGTCGTGCAGGCTGGTCCTTTTTAGGGCAGAGACAAAAAGTAAATGGACTTTGACAGTCTTTCATTGCAAATTCCACTTTTTGAAACACTGGACATGACCTCTCAATTTCTGTGGTTTGTAACTAGTGTTTGAAATCAGGCTTTTCCTCTCTGTGCTTTCAGTTTAAAAAAATCTGTTTTTTAGGGAGCAAAAGTGGCATTTACGGCTCTCTCTGTGTAAATCAGTTTTATTATAACCACTCTGGGGACAGCTTCATCCTCTAGGTCACAGTTCTGTGCTGGGGATGTGTCATGTAATAACACATCCCCAGCTTAGTGGAGAAGGGAGCATCTTGAACTAGAGAGCTATCCCAAGACAGGTATTCATCACTTGTCATGCTGTAAATGAATGGATTGGAAACAGAACTGCAACAGCAGAACTGACCACCATCACTTCCTTCTGGTTTACACCTTTTAATCTGTTGGTTTCAGTGCTCTGTCCTGATGTCAGGCAGTTCTCAGCTGCCTGAGCAGCCTGGGTTTGGGTATCAGCATGAGAAGCCTCACGGGCTCTGCCCAGCATGGTGTGAGGACATTACCACCATATCCTGGATCTCTGTAAAGCTGATCCTTTAATTTGTTGCTCTGTTTGATCCAACACTTACAGTATTCTTGCCTGCCCACATTCTTGGATCCCCTCGTCAGTCACAGACAGAGCCCTCTGTCCTGGGCAGAGGGAAAATTGCATGTTAAGATGGAAAATACCGATAATGTTGTTGAATTTTGTTGCTGTGGGAACAGGAGCTGCCCGTTGTGAAGGATGCCCAGAATTCTGTCTTTAAACAATGACATGGAAAAAGAATGAGACACAGAAGGCCAAGAACTGCTCTGTGGGTTAGTTTTCTGTTTCTTTTGACCTTTAACTATAAATTGTCCCTCTTATGACTGTCTCATAATATAATCTTATATCGTACATAATTTTTCATGCTCTTGCATTAATAAAGGGGATGATGTATTCCCCTTCTTCTCTCTCTCTGTGACCTTCTGTGACTAAAATACTTCGTTGAGAGATGAAAGATACAATTTGCCTTCAGCCCAGATAAATATCTTGTGTTAATGTACTAATGCACGAGGATCTGCAGTCTGCACCCAGATGTCAGCTGTGATGGCTTTTCATCTTTGTCTGATAACTGGGTTGCTTTTATTTAGGAATGAGTAGGACTCAAAGAGGAGGTGAATAATTCTGTGGTTAATGAGCACATCTGAAGCTATAAAAAAGCCAAGCTACGAAGGAGTAGGAAGGTCAAACTGCTCCACACATGTCCTGCAGACAGCAGGCCTCTGCTGAACTCTCTGGTGCTTGTGGAGGTACTTTAAATAGCCAGGACTGATTCCCATCAATGCTGACGGAATGGAGCTCAGGGTCATACCCAACTCCAGACCCAACGTTCTCTGTCTCCAAGTCCTTTTCCTCCACTGGGAACCACCCTCTGCTAACATATAGCTGGTTTGATGTGTTTAGAACAAATCAAGCCAGGCCATGGCGAGGAGCCAGTTCCCATAATTTCTTCATTGGGGCATTTCCACCAGCACAAATGAGAGGCAGATCAGTGCAAGGCCTTGATGCTCCAGTTCATCTGCCATCCCAGCTGTGTCAAGGCACAGAAAGCACCCAGCAAGCAGTGTGCCCCAACGAGGCCCACGATGAACACTCAAAATGACCATTTCTTCAAAGCTGCTGGGAGTTTGGTCTTCTGCTGGCTTACAGCATGCACATCTGTGATGCATCCCCAAAACACAGCCAAACACCGTATCAGTGGAGCAGGAGGAGCACAGAGCTCGTGTTAGCATGGAGGGGAGGTTTTCCAGGGCAGGGTGGGGCGATTACGCCCTGAGTCGCTGGGCCTCGGCCCCAGGGCTGTGACAGCGGCGCTGAGCGAGGCCTGGAGCCCGGGTCAGCCTTATCAGCTGGGCTGTGCCGCAGGGAGCAGCTCATGGATGTTATGGATGGGCCTGTCAGGGCCTCCCAGCACGGCCTGCCAGCACGAGGCAGCGTCACAGCTGCTGGCCACCTTCCACAGGAGCTCGGAGAATGCTTTTGAAAAATTGTGCAGGGATGTTATATTAAACACACTGCCCAGCTGACAGGAGTGTCTGCTCAGCACCAGCTAAATTCCTGCTGTATTTTTAACCTGTTCATTGCCCATTGCACTGTGTACCTGTGTTAGCTGTCAGCAGCTGTGTTAAATTTCTTTTTTACTTTGTCTCTCAAGAAGGATTTCAGCCCCGGATGCTCTGCTCTCTGCCAGGGGGTGGGAGTTACATGCAGAGGGTGTGTTTCAGGCTCTGCTTGTGCTGAGCAAGTGGCTGATGGTGACCACACTCCAGGAGAGAAGGGAAGGTCTGACCCAGAGCAGGCAGTGGATCCTCCCAGCTCAATGGTGCTCCAGGATGCACACATAGGATGTGCAGGAGACCCCATCCCTTCTCCCTCTGCATGATTCCTCTCTGCTTCCTTCACACCTTCCTTCCACAGACAATCCTAAATCAAGGCCAGGAAAAGGAGGAGGGAGAGGGTTCTGGTTTGCTCACAGTCAAAAGAGACATTGGGATGCAGGGAAATGTCCAGGCAGTTATAGGATGAACTTTGATCTCTACTCACTTTGCATTTCTTGAGAAAGTGTCTCTAAGACTATGAAAATAAATAGTCTTGCTGTGTCTCAATTGTATTTTCAGCCAACAGTCTGTGATGCAACTCCTGGCTCACTGGTGTGAGGTCAGGCACAGAGCAGCTAATGCTGCCTTCCTGCTCACCTGAATTCCCACCCAGAAAGTGACAGTGCAATTTAAGTAAATTAATTTAGAAAGAGGTTCTTTCAGGCTACACAATTTCTGTAGGTCCCTGGGGAGTGATGCCAAAGGGGAACTCATTCTTTCCTGCTCATTGTTTCATGGCTGGCCTGTCAAAGTAGGAACAAAGACTACATTTAGCAGGAGCTGTGACAGCAACTGATGCCATCTGGACCTCATTCTGCTTGTCCCAGTGGTTCACAGGGGCTGTCACAAACCACCCTCCCTTCATGGCCAGCAGATTTCCCTTTCAACTGAATCAAAATGATTCTGTCAAGATAAGGAGAGTAACAATGGCATTACCTGTCTGGATGGCTGAAAGCCTGTTATTAATCTCACTAATTCTGTGTTTCACTGTCAAGCTGCTGAGTCAGTCACTGGTCTGTATTTGTGTATATTTAATGCTTTTAGGGATAAAGACAAGATCCTCATGTTTTGCAGAACACAATTCCATTCTTTTACTTTAAAATAATCATGGCACACATCCTAAATACAGAAATACCCATTGTTTTCCAGCTGGGTTATAACAGAACTGTTGGAACTGTTGAATCTAATTTCTGAATTTTTTGCTAGTTACTTTGTTACTACCCAACTATGTGTGGCAGATGCTGGTATCGTGTTAGATTTGTGTAATGAATAGTGAAATATATTGCTTACATGTGTAGCCACAATATGTTAGCAGAATGCATGTTTTTATTTCAGTTTGATGTGAGGTAACATGTACTTGAGTATTAATCTCGTGCTGCTTCCGTGGCTAGCCAAGACTCTAGACTTCGAGGGTAAATGACCATTTTACCACAGCCATGTGGAGTTAATACAGCTGCCCGCAGGGGGGAATGGATATATTCTGGGCACCTACAGCAAGAGAAGTGTTTATTATTTCGATGTTGAGTCTCAGCTGTGGAGGCTTTTAGGCTGGAAATGGGAATGCAGGGCTAGAGAAGGCACGCAGCCTCCCAGCCTGCTCCAGAGGTGAAGCACCAGGCTGATCCTGGACCCGGCTGATCCCGGACCCTGCTGATCCTGGACCCGGCTGATCCAGACCCGGCTGATCCCGGACCCGGCCGATCCAGACCCGGCTGATCCAGACCCGGCTGATCCAGACCCGGGCTGATCCAGACCCGGCTGATCCAGACCCGGGCTGATCCAGACCCGGCTGATCCCGGACCCGGCCGATCCAGACCCGGCTGATCCCGGATCCGGGCTGATCCAGAACCGGCCGATCCTGGACCCGGGCTGATCCAGACCCGGGCTGATCCAGACCCGGCTGATCCCGGACCCGGGCTGATCCAGACCTGGCTGATCCAGAACCGGATAATCCCGGATCCGGGCTGATCCAGACCCGGGCTGATCCAGACCCGGCCGATCCTGGACCCGGGCTGATCCAGACCCGGGCTGATCCTGGACCCGTCTGATCCAGACCCGTC